>JACEFZ010012664.1:22500-144321 GCA_014155875.1 Cepaea nemoralis | reverse complement strand
GATCTCTATCCACTGCCTAAAGTACCGGCCAAGTTGCAGCGTGTTAAAGTCTTATATAAGTAGGAGTGGGAGATTCTATCAAAGGCCTTCTCCTGGTCCAAGGACAAGAGGGCGGCCTGACAGTCCCTCTCCTGTGTGTATGCGATGATGTCTCTAATAAAATGCGTGTGCTGGTGGATGTTTCTATGTGGTACCCCGCATTGTTGGTCTGTGTGTATAAGCGTTGACATAAAGGGTCTCAGTTTGTGGGTCAATGTTTTAGCAAGTATTTTGTAGTCAGTGTTGAGTAGTGATATGGGTCTATAGTTCTTCATGTGCGTCTTATCCGTATTGTCCTTAGGTATGAGTGTTATGTATGACATGTTGCAACTGTCTGGTAGTTGTTTTTTGTCAAAGGCGTCTTGATATACTTTAAGAAGGAGGCCACCTAGGATAGGAAAGAAGTGTTGGTAGAATTCTACAGTCAAGCCGTCCGGTCCCGGTGTCTTGTCTTTGTTCATTTTACTGAGTGCGTGTGTTATATCAGTCAGTGTTAGTTCTGCGTCTAGTGTATCTTTGTCTGCGTCTGACAACTGTTTACTATACCCTAGAAAGTTGTCCTGTGTCTGTGTGTCTACTGTTTCTGCTGTGAATAGGTGTGTGTAGTATTGATTGAATGCTTCTGTTATATGTGCTGGGTCTGTTTGTGTGTTACCCTGCATGTCTATTACTTAGCTTATCTGTCTACTGTGTTGTACGTTCTGCTCAATTGCCAAATACTGTTTACTGGGGATTTCTTGCGTGATTGTGTTGAGTTTTGTTCTGAGAAGAGCGCCTAGATATCTATGTTGCTGGTATTGCTCTAGTTGTTCTTCTAATGTTTGTAAGTGTGGTGAATTATTGTCTACCTGCTTTGTTAGTTGAATGGCTATTTGTATGATTTGTTCTTGTCTTAACCTTTCTTTGTGTATGATGGATGCAAGTTGTTGTGTTCTGCTTCGTATTGTGTTTTTTAATAAGTCCCAGTATTGTCCTATGTTTTCCGTTAGGTATGTTGTCGGTATATGTGTGTAAGAGTTGTGTCATATATTCTACGTATTCTGCGTGCTTGAGGAGTGTGTTATTTAGTTTCCAATGCGGCGACCTTTTAGATGTTTGTGTGTTTGTATAATTTGAACTGATGTGTACTAATACAGCTTTGTGATCTGTGTATTGTAATGTCTCCTGTAGGTGCTTGGCTAGTGTTATGTGGTGTGTTGCTGGTATATATATCCTATCTAGTCTAGTTGCCCTGTTGTGTGTTTTGTTTTTGTGTGTTGTTTCTCTACTATCTGGATGCGATTGCATGTATGCGTCTATTAAGTTGTGTGTGTCTAATATGTTTTGCAATGTCTCTAACTGATTCATGCCTTCTCTGTTGGTTCTCCGCACTTGTGTTCTGACATCTCCTCCTACTATGTCAGAGGTGTCAAGGACACAGTTGTAATCGCCACAGAGTATGACATTCTGTCCCCTGTATGTGTTTGTGAGTGTTGTATCTAGATCTTCGTAAAACTGTGGTTGATAGTTGTAGTTTGGCGGTGCATGAATGTTTACTAGAGTGTATGTGTGTGTGTTGTTTCCTATTTGTACTATAGTGGTTCTTCCCTGGTTGTCCCTGTTGGTGTTTAGTATGTTCCATCTATCCGATGTCTGTAATACTGCTGTCCCTGAACCTGTATTGTGGACCGCTAAACTAAAGTAGGCGTGTTTCAATCCTAGCTGTGTTTTAATTTGTGCGCACTGTACGTATGAATGTATGTTTGTTTCTTGTATTAGGATAAAGTCTGGTTTGTACTTGTGTGTGAGTTGTATTATGTGGTGTTGTTTTGTTCTTAGTCCTGAAATATTAATTGAAATAATAGTTAATTCACCCATTCACACATATCAAATAATCCTATAAAAACTCTCCGAAATACACTGTGTGAAATATTCCTAACACCACAAAGTGTCACAAAATATCCTTTGCGCGAATGTTAAGGGTGTAATGTCTTTAGTCCAGTTAGTTTAGATTGTGTTTTCCTGGGTGTCTTGTGGTTGTCGTTTTCCGAGTCCGTGTCGATGAGTAAGGTTTGAGTAGTTGAGTCGTCGCTGCTTTCCTCTTCTGTTGTGTCTTCTGTTTCGTTGTTTGTATAGTCTTTGGTGCTTCTCTCCTTGGTTGGCTGATGTTTCTCCCTTTTCTGTGGTGTGGCTGCTGATGATGAGTCGTTCCCTTGTCTCTGTTCTGATTGCCTCTTCCGTTTGGTTTTCTTGGACAGCACTTTGGTAAATTGTTCTTTGTCTTGCTGTGTACCCGTGTCTGGATTGTCTTGTGTTTTGTGAGGTGCTTCTCTTTTTGACGTATCTTTAAAGAGGCTTGCTGTTGGTGTGCTACTGAGCGGTGGAAACTCAGTAGCCAATATACCAGACAGTACTGGGTGGTCTGTGGCTTTGGCTGTCGGTTTCCCACCACCCTCTGTGGCTTGCGTCTGCAGTTGAGGTTGTGGTTTCTCTGCAGGTTTCTCTGCCGGCCTGCGTCTGTTTGGACATTTGTTTGCCCAGTGGGAATCCATCCCACATGTTGGGCAAGCTATCCTCCTGCCGGCAACTGTCAGGAGAACTCTGTGATTGCCATTGATGACACCTGGAGCTTCTATGTTTACGTAGTGTGGTATGTCTCGTGTGGGCCGGCATAGTGCTCCCCACCTACCTCCGGCGTTTTGCAGGCGGAAAACTTCCGCTTCTGTGTCACCTGTTACCGCGCCAACAAAGTCTCTGACCCCTTTCGGGGTGACTGTAATCGGGAGCCAGTGTATTGTTACACGCGTCCTCTCCTTGTCGGCGTGTTCAATGGTGACCTTGATACCTTCTTTCGCCAGATTGAAGGATTTCCCATGTAACAAGTTATACTGGGCATCGCTCACCTCTCCGGTGAGAGCACAGAACCATTTGGTTGGCTGTTCGTATCGATAAAGTTCGCCAAGCACATTTGGCGGCAAACCAACTGGGCCCATCAGCAGTCCAGCAATCAAAGATGGCGTCGCCTTCGCGGCAGCTTGTTCGCTGGTAACAGTCAGCACAACTGTGTGGGGGCGATAACACACTCCACCTTGAAAATCCTCGGTGTTGAAAACGTAACGGAATTGTCCCCCTTGAGTGAATAGAAACCTCTCTTGGATGGCTCGGCTTGAGTTGTAGCTATCCATTGCACAAGAACAAAATGTAATCCAAATGAAAAAACCAAGTTGTAACGTCAGATGGCTGGAATCGTCTCTTAGCTGAAAGGCCGAGAAGCGATTGTTGAGACAAGATAAGTCAAATGAAAATACGTCGTGAAGAGAAACCAGAGTAACAATGCCTGGGCGTCCATTGGGGGACAGTCGTTAACATCGTGCAACGGAACTTGCAGTGTTGAAACATTGTATATATTGCATTAACAAGTATATTTTGTTATTTTTAGCAGTAAAAGTAATTTTAAACTTTAAAATGCCAAATCATTGTGTTAAATGTGAATAGGTCGTGTCATTATATTAAACATTTAACAATTAATATAACTAATTGCTTCTTTAGAAAAACGTTTGCGAGTTATGTCCCTTGCAAAAATAAAATGAATATTATGTTCCCGTGATAAAGAGGTATTTGTTTCCTCTTAAATTTCGTATCAGTTATCAGTTGGGGTATCTTCATTGCACTCCGGACATGTCCATAGGTGCTCAGATCCTCCCCCAGCATATGCATCATCGTCCGGTGGCTAATAGTGCCAGTTCTGTGTTGGTTGATGAGGCACCTCGTTTTCCTGATGTACCTCTCGCGTCTGGCCGTTCCGATTCTTACTCCCAAGTCTTTCATCCTGGACAGCGATGTGGATTCACTGACGTCAAAGTCCTCTGTTCTCGCCATATCTTTGAGGACGTTAATAATATCGGCACGATCCATGGGCTGGCCATCTACAGGGGGTGCAGAGCCAGCCAGTTTGTCAGCTCGTTCATTTCCCTCGACTCCCGCATGTCCCGGGACGAAGATGAAGGTGACTTTACGGATAACAGACTTCCGCAGCGACTCAGTCCACTGTCTACGTACAGATCCAGCTTCGACCTTCTGAATCATGCTCATTGAATCACTTAGTACACACACGTTAGTATAATGCTGTGATTCCAGCCATATGAAAGCCTGTGTAACTGCCTATCACCTCCATCGTCATGCTGCTCGTGGTCATAGAGTGGGCACCACTGGATTCTTGAACGGTTCGGCCCGCTGAACGGGCTGTAAATGCCCACGCACTTCTCTGCTGCTTTACAACAGATCCATCTGTATAGATGAGCACTTCGGGGCTATCTGAGTGTTCATAGATGAGCGCGTTGACCTCTGCATTGACAGCGGCAGGGTTCTGCTCTCTGCACCGTCTGTCGAGTGTGATAATGCAGGAGAAAGTGCACTTAAAAGCTGGAGGCACCGGCACTCATTCCTTGCCGGGGTTGATACTGGTAAGACTGCAGACCTGTCTGACGACATCTTCCGCCCGACCCATCCATGATTTGCCCCTCTTTAGCCTGTCACCCTTTTCTCTGAATATAGCGTCATGCAGAGGGTGCTGCTCATCTGCACTTATTTTTAAGTATGCACGAGCTCTCCAGATCTTGATCCTGTGTTCCATTGTCAGGAAGTCAAGGAGGTATCTCATTGCTACACTGCTGGTGTCTCTCGTGCAGCCCAAAATGATGCGCATGGCTTCGTTTTGTAAATTTCGCTTACCAAGTGCATAAGCCGTCGAGAGCAGTGTTGAAATCTCCATTTGATGAAAAAGCACCAAAATCGACCCAAAAAAGCACTAAAGAGCACCACAAATTTTAAGGAAGTACCAAAAACAAGCACCAACTGTTTTTATTACAAATGTAACAAGGTAGCACAGTATAATTTATTATTATCACTTGATATTACAATGAAGTTTATTCCAGATCCGCCAAATCCCAATCAGAACTACTTTCGAGCCAAAAAAGCACCAAACTGCAATACTATTTTTTGGGAAATCACTAAAACAAGCACTGGTGGTATTCATTCAAAATGTTATAAATTAGCACATTATAATTTATTATTATCACTGAATATTAGAATGCAGTTTATTCCAGATCTGCCAAATCCCTGTCAAACAACTCCTCTTCAGTTTCTGTAGCTATTTCCTGCTGTGTTTGCTCCTGCGATGATGAGGATGTGGAGGATGATTGAAAGAAACATGTATATGCCTCCTGTGATCCAATTTGTCGCTAGAATATCCTTAGGTAGTTTATAATCATGACAGCATTTGCCATATCTTTTCATTCCATATCTAATAGTCAAAACAGCTGTCAAACTCTTGATGCTCAGTTTGTTCCGCAATTTTGATTGTATAACTCCCATCTGACTGAAAATACGCTCCACGTCCGCATTAGAATGAGGTAAAATGAGCACAGTTAAAGCTAAATCTGTAAGATCTTGGAAAGGATTTTCACCGGTGGCATCCCTGTATGAGGCTATTTCTGCCCACAATCCAAGTGTGTCAGAGGTCTGTGTCCACTGCATATGATGAAGTTTTCTCCACTGGAAATCGATGCGGGTGAGAGTAGCTGCATCTTCTACAAACATTTTAGCAAGATCCAATATACAGGGCTTCATTGGCTGTAGACATTCACTTCCACTAAGACATGACATGGACTGCAACACTCGAACGTTATCGGGTGTACGTAAACGCAGCTGTGTCAATAGCTCTATTAAAAACTGGATGCACCTTCCACGAATTTCTTTCTCATCGGGAAACTTGTAGTCTGCTATTTCTTTCTCAAACTCATAACCTAGATTGGGATAAGAATCTAAATAATCTTGAATAGCATCACTTTCTGTTATTTTTTCCCCAGGAATAGCAATCTTTGAACTGATAGAATCAATGAGCTGGACAAGATCGCTGAGCTAAATCGTATTAAAGGGAGTTAAATTAGTTGAATATTGCGCAGTAACGTACTAAGACTGTTTTACTCCCTCGCTTCAGTTCAAATTCGGCTTTTTAATGTTCCCAAAATGATGTTTAAAGTAATTTTTACCCACCCCAAAAAATCACCAAAAGATGTTCGTGAAGCACCAAATTAGCGCGGCCACGCTAAAAGCAAAATCTTTGCACTAAATGTCTCGAAAAAGTACTAAATTTAGTGCGAAAAGCACTAAAATGGCAACACTGCACAATATGAGACCTGGGCACTTACTAAACAAGCTGAACAACGCATAATTGCCTTTGAATATAAATGTTATAGACAGTTTCTAAGAATATCTTCGGTAAAGAAAAGAACAAATGCATCCGTACTTCAAGAGCTGAATACTGAAGAGGATTGGCAATTAAAGACGATAAAACAAAGAAAATTTATATATTTTGGTCACTTGAAAAGTCATGAAAATTTGGAAAGAACAATGATAATGGAGGGGTATATGCCTGGGAAGAGAGGAAGAGGAAGGTCACGGAAAAGATGATCTCCAGATGGGTGTATCGGACGTGGGACATCTTGCTTGTGATCGAGAGGTTTTCCGAAAGATTGTTATAGGAGCGAGGTTCTGCAAAGGACATGCTACCGATTGAATGAATGAATGAATGAATAAATGAATGGAGGTAAGGCAAACGAGCAAGAGGTAGTCTTCGATACAAGTGGGAAGATAACATCAAGGGATGGATGAACAGCAGTCTGACATAATATATTATTAATTCGAGAGATAGTCAGTGTTGGGGATCTATTGTAGCCAACCTTCATTGTGGAGAAATTATAATTAATAACACTGACATAATAAAATATGGACAGAGTACACAGAAGATTTATTCTGGGACAACGGGGTCAATAGACTAACATTATATAATACTCACGATGGACCAAAAATACTAACGACTGACGTAGAAAAGGCTATTAAAAAGATGAAAGAAGGAAAGGCTGCAGGTCCTGACAAGATAACAACAGAGATGATAAAATCCTTATCCAGCTTTGGCATTGAACTATCACAGAATTATGTAATGATATATATATATACTGGGTACATCCCCAAGGATTTGAAAACATCCATTTTCATCACACTACCGAAGAAGCCAAGAGCTGTTGAGTGTGAGGATTACAGAACTATTAGCTTAATGAGCCACATAACTAAGATACTACTCAAGGTCATACAAGAAAGAATTCAACATAAAATAGATGAGGAAGTAGCTGAAGAACAATTTGGGTTCCGCAAAAACAGCGGCACCAGAGAAGCAATTATCTGTTTGAGGATGTTAATTGAAAAATATATAGAAGTTCAAAAAAGTATATATGTTTGTTTTATAGACTACAAGAAAGCTTTTGATAGAGTACAACATGAACGACTAATTACGTGCCTTCAAGATATAGGAGTAGACGGAAAGGACATCAGACTTATTAGTAACTTGTACTGGGAACAAGTGGCGTCTATTAGATGCGGTAATAACTATTCGTCGCCTATAGAGATAAAAAGAGGAGTACGGCAGGGATGTGTACTGTCCCCAAGCCTCTTCAACCTATACACAGAAAGAATTTTTAAACAAGTTGAAATGCCTGGACTCAACATCAATGGAAGAATCATAAACAATCTTAGATATGCTGACGATACCGTGTTACTAGCAGAAAGTGAGCAAGAGTTACAAGACCTAGTGGAAGAAGTAAACAGGCACAGTGCAGAATGTGGCTTAGATATTAACATCCAAAAAAACAAAAACTATGATAATTAGCAGTGAAAAGGAAAGGTCATCAATGAACATCACAGTAAACGGGCAGATACTAGAACAAGTAACAAGTTTCTCTTATCTTGGACATATAATAACAGATGATGGCAGAAGTGAAATGGAAATCAAAAAGAGAATAGGAATGGCCAAAAATGCTTTCAACGGCATGAAATCAGTATTAACATCTAGAGAGATTAATAACGCATTAAAAATGAGAATTGTCAAATGCTACGTATATTCAACGCTACTGTATGGCGCGGAATCCTGGACATTGAACAAGCAACTAGAAAGTCGCATAGAAGCCCTGGAGATGTGGATATACAGACGAATAGGTCGTATTTCATGGAAACAAAAACAATCAAATGCAGAGGTCCTAGAAAAACTGGGAATGAAGAGAGAGTTGATGAAAGAAATAAAGAGGAGACAAGTGAAATATTTTGGCCATGTTAAAAGACATGATACTCTTATAAAAACCATACTGGAAGGCAAGGTTGAGGGCAAGCGAGCAAGAGGTAGACAACGATACAAGTGGGAGGATAACATCAAGAGATGGACGAACATCAGCCTGACAGAATGTACAGTCAAGGCGAGAGACAGTGTTGGAGATCCATTGCAGCCAACCTTCATTGCGGAGACGGCACTAGATTGATTGATTGAAGAATACACAGAAAGAGGGGTTGGATTGGTGAGGAACACTTCGGCCTTTAGACCATCATCATCATCATCATCATCATCATCATCATCATCATCATCTTCCACTTCTGCCGTCAAGAGGCGTGGGGAGGAATAATTTGCGTTCCAGCGCCCGGTGGACGGCACTGGATAGTGTCATTCCGTGTAGTATGTCTCTGATGTCGTCAATCCATTTTCTTCTTGGACATCCTCTTGGTCTCGTCGCAGATGATCTTTGATGTAAGGCCAGTGATGGTAGTTGCTGATGTTACATTCTAACGACATGGCCAAACCACTTGATCTTCTGTCTCTCAATAAATGTGGCACAAGGTGTTGATCCCACAATCTGTCTGATAGTAACATTTTAGACCATTCGCACAATAGCTCTTTGGACAGACAAGACAACATGGCGGCAATTTAAGTCATATAAACAAAGTGGATAGCTAGACTAGCAGCTTGTTTCCAATTTTCACTTAATGGATCAACTGCACAGACCGAAATCTTTGTATTGCTATTGCATTGAATATGTGGCGTCAAATTTGCTTTTGGTAGAATCATTAGTCGGGTTTCCTGAGATGATTGGGAGAGAGATATTTCAAGTCGCTGTTGATTATTTCAGCGATTCATTTTGTTTCCAAACGGCCAGTGGCAGAAAGTCTTTGCAGGTACAATAATAATATTATTATTATTATTAATACTTTAATAGCTTTAATCTGTACGTATTGCTGAACTGTCAACGTATATGACTACTACTTGTTCTTTTAAATAATTACTGTAAATAAAAATCATTCGGTGTCAATCGTTTCAGTTTCAATTTAGTTTAACGAAGTGATTATAAACAAACATTTGTGAATAATGTGCGATACATTTTTCACAAACGTTTGTTTATAAAGTCTCCCTTAGTTTAATTAAACTTTAAAGTTTTGTTAGTTAGTAAACTCTGTATGTTTACAGTGTATTTTTAATTTTTTTTAATTTTTGGGCGTAATTCGTAATCCTTTTTTAATGTAAACTTTTTAATTTTTTTAATTAAAAAAATTTAAGGCAGACATGGTTGTGGGCTTGTGGGAGCACGTGTACACCTTGGAGGAGCAAATGGATCACCATGGTCTGGCAAGAATGAGACAGCGAGGAGTGATGAGGGGATCTGGCCGACACTCGACGCTCAGAGGAAAGGCGAGACGGACATATAATCAGATTGCTACTGGTACTATCGGTGTTGGAACTCTTCGCTGGCTGCTGGGGATGGGGGATGTAGCGTTTATGGGAATGCCCCGATTGCTGTGATGTCGGTTCTTCAATCAATCAGTCAATCATGTAAACTAAAAACAAAAACCTAAAGTACCTTTGTTCACGACACAAGGAAGCATGTGGTATTAAACGATTATTATATTAGATTAGGTTTATGATAATATGGTGCTAGTGTTAGTGTTAGCTCTATATTTTTATATCAATTCAATGTAGCGGGTTCTATCATGATGTTCTATTTGAGTATTTACTAATTAGATCACTACAGATAAATAGGGCTCGAAAAACCAAATCTTATGGTACCTCATTGATGCCACCTGTATGTCAATTTTAAGCAGAGATATTCACAATTGAGTGTCGGTATCTCCAGCAAAAAATTTAACCTGATTTCCCTAATTTCAGAGCTCTTTGGTGCGTCCATTTATCTCCGCGTACGAGGTTGTCTCAAAAGGGTCATGGACGGATATGAAAACTGACTTAAAAAATATGTTCCGTCATGTTAAATGATAAAAAATAGTAAATGTATACAAATAAATTATTATAATCTTTAATCTTGTATTCTCTTTAAGTTTAGTAGGTCAAATTGTACGTTTTGAGCCAAGTCCGATCGATATTCACGTCAGCTGCTATCTTGGCTTTACATTCACAAAGTTGAAACATGCCCGCAGAAATATTTTTTGACACCACAAATGAAAAACGATTGGCGATGAAACTCTCCAAATATATGTAATAATGGGTTTAGAATTCAAAAGTCCATCTCAAAATATTCAAAGATTTACAAATACAGCTCTAGAGAATTAAATTACCTATTGTGTATCAAATAATTAGTTAAGTTAGTCTTTTCTCTTGAGCCCAAGGTGGCACATAGGGCACAAGTCATGGCTCTCCATGCCTGGCAGTTTGCTACCACCTGTTGTAGATCTTGGATGTTTATTTGGCCATTGAATGAGCCCTCTCTGATGATGGTTCTACGCAGGGTCTCTCTTGGTCTTCCCCGTTTTCTTTTCCCTACCGGTGTCCATATGAGGGCTTGGTAGGGGAGTCTTGTCTTGTCCATTATGAGTACATGGCCGATGTAGTTCCAGCGGTGTTTTCTTATAAAATTGGAAACAATATATTGCTTAGTTTCTTGTCTTTGCGTATTGGTTATAAAATCTGTCCAGTGGAGGTTTAGAATTCTTCTAAGACATTTGTTCTCAAAATTGTCTAATTTTTTATCTAAAGCTACCGTTGATTTCCAACTTCCACATCCATACGTCGGCACTGGAATCACACAAGAGTTGAAGATTTTAAGTTTTGTGTGTTTGCTGAGTGTCTTTGACTTCCAGATGTTTGACAGTTTATTGAAGGCACCAGATAGATGCCAGTGAGATTCTAGATGATATTTCTGGTGTTGAGTCGCCTGTGGATGTCATTTTGCTTCCTAGGTATGTGAAGCAGTTGACTTTTTCAAGAAATCAAATATTTACATTTATTTAAAAGCCATGATAATGTCAACCAATCGCTGTGCACAGAATATTAGACTAACCTTTTCTGCAGCACCTAAGATGGCGTCTGTTATTGTCACGTGGTATTTGAATGAATGAATGACGTCAAAAGCATGAATGGTCTTTACATAGCCATTTTTTGGGACACTCTGGATCGTTCCTGGGTGGCGCGGTATATCACTTCCAGCATCATTTCAGGTCGCAGCACGATCAAACTCCCTGTCAATAGGCTCTATCTTAATAATTGTCAAGCAACCCAGGCCAGTTGAATTCCCTAAGAGGTCCTATTGAATAGGATAGGAGCTGGATGGACTGTGTGGTCATATCACGGTGACAGTCTTTACTTCCCGGGAAAATGTCTTGGTACTCATGTTAGCTTACCGAAGTTGTTTGTACGCAGTTGAAACATGGGAGAAACATCTAAACTGTGGTTCCTGAGTAAAGTGAATAGAATATCCCAGATGGACAGAAAAACGATTAAGACAGTCAAGTCTAAAATCCCGTGAGTCTTAGGAGTTGTAGGAGGCCTGGTGTTCCTTGCCAGTGAGAAGTCCTGGTCGTTCGGGTCCACATCGATTGACAGACGTCAGTCGCGGCGATTGGGCAATCTTGAGCATAACCTACGATGGGTGACGTTGTAATATTCTGTTGTGATAATTTGGCGTGTGCAGCGTGGTTACACACCCGCTTCACAAGCCAGTGATCCATCTTGTTTCCGGATCCGGTCAGGGATATGCACTACTGACGAGCTCAAACGAGAGCGAAACTCAAGTATAGTGCTTCCATAGTGACGTTGATAGGCCTTGTTGCCAGTAGTGGGTTGTGTTCAATATTTAAATTAAAATCTTAGTGATAACTTGTGTGGAAAAGAGCAAGGTGAAGATACCAGGATGGCTTGGCCACATGACATCATCATCATCATCATCATCATCATCATCATAGTGCAGCAGGTCCATTGCAGAATGTTGCTCTCATCTTGGTCTGCCAGAAACATACTCAATCTTTTGTGATGTCTTCTACCTTGTACACCCTCATGGTCTGCTGGAAGCATTCTCAATCTCTTGTGATATCTTCTTCCTTGTACACCCTCATGGTCTGCCAGAAACATTTTCAATCTCTTGTGATGTCTTCTCCCTTGTACACCCTCATGGTCTGCCAGAAACATTCTCAATCTCTTGTGATGTCTTCTTCCTTGTACACCCTCATGGTCTGCCAGAAACATTCTCAACCTCTTGTGATGTCTTCTACCTTGTACACCCTCATGGTCTGCCAGAAACATTCTCAACCTCTTGTGATGTCTTCTACCTTGTACACCCTCATGGTCTGCCAGAAACATTCTCAATCTCTTGTGATGTCTTCTACCTTGTACACCCTCATGGTCTGCCAGAAACATTCTCAACCTCTTGTGATGTCTTCTACCTTGTACACCCTCATGGTCTGCCAGAAACATTCTCAACCTCTTGTGATGTCTTCTACCTTGTACACCCTCATGGTCTGCCAGAAACATTCTCAACCTCTTGTGATGTCTTCTACCTTGTACACCCTCATGGTCTGCCAGAAACATTCTCAACCTCTTGTGATGTCTTCTACCTTGTACACCCTCATGGTCTGCCAGAAACATTCTCAACCTCTTGTGATGTCTTCTACCTTGTACACCCTCATGGTCTGCCAGAAACATTCTCAATCTCTTGTGATGTCTTCTACCTTGTACACCCTCATGGCCAAGCCATAAATTATCTGCTTAGTCACCATCAGATCTTTAAGATCTGATTCTACCATTACTCCCATCCCATTCAGCCTCAGAAGGGATACCAGGGATGCAGTTAGAGAGGAATTATCTGGCACAATGGAGAATATGCCTTATGAAGACATCATACAGGTTGAAGATGTTAAACATATTTTGAAAAAGGCAAAAGACACGGCACCAGGGCCTGATGATGTCAGGTATGGCCACATGAAGGCCTTGAGCGATGTAGACCTGAAAGAGATGGCCGACTGCTTTAATCAGGGCATTAGGACAGCATCAGTACTGCAGGATTGGTTGCATAGCTATCTCATCCCTCTCCCAAAACCATACAAGGATCATTCAAAGCTTAGCGGCTTTAGGATCATCACCTTTCAAAATACATTTGGGAAGGTTTTAGAGAAGATAGTCGCTGTTAAGCTGCAGGATGTTTTGGAAAGGGGGAGGCTTCTTCCAAGAGGCCTGGGGAGCTACAGGCCAGGAAAAGATGCCTGGTCAAATGCAGCCACTTTTGCCTTTGACGTTTATGAGGGGTTCCAGAATAGACAGGAAACGATGGTGGCAGCGCTTGATCTCGAGGATGCGTACAATAGAGTTCGCTATGATATTTTGATGACTGCACTTATGGAGAAGGGGGTCAATCCCTGGTTGGTGAACTGGATAGCAGCCGTCCTGCATTCTCGTCGGTTGCTCTCCGTCTGGGTGCATGGACCTCAGAGCCACATATTTTAACCCCGGGACTGCAACAGGGATCTGCAATCTCACCGGTGCTCTTTAACGTGTATACGAGCAAGATTACAAACCTAGAAGCACCAGGGGTTGGAAGGATACTAACATTTGCAGATGATATTCTTGCATATAGGAAGGGGGGAGATAGGGAGCAAACAGCCCAGGAGCTACAGGCAACAGTAGACAATGTGATTGACTGGTGCACTGAAATGGGTGCTGTCATCTACCCGGAAAAGGCGGCTGTTTTGTGTTGCTCTCTGGACAACAGGATTGTGAGAAATGATGCCCCAAGCCTCACGATAGATGGTAGAAGCGTCATCAGAGAGAACAAACTGAAGTATCTGGGAATCGCATTTGACAGGAGTCTATCCTTCAAGGACCATGTGGAGACGGTTGTGACAAAATCTCAAAAGGGACTCAATGCACTTAAAACTATGGCTGCAATGGACACAGAGCAGAGAATGCTCTTCACACTATACCAGCACTTGATCCTCTCAGTGATTGATTATGGACTAGGACTGCTCACTGTCTCAAAGAGTCAGCTGGTGAAATTCAAGTGCATACAGAACGAAGCTATGCGGGTCATTCTGGGATGCACCAGAGACACTCCAGTAGTGTGTATGCGTTACATCCTTGGTCTGCCGACTGTTGCTGGTAGGCACAAGGTGATGCAGGCGAAGGCATACCTCAGAGTAGCTGCAGACATGAGGCACTGGATGAAGTTAAGAGAGACTGATAAGAGGGAAATCATGGATGGCTCAGGCGGAGGGTACGATCAGACAGGTGTGCCCCTTGGAGAACATAGGCGAGGAGAGGAGTGGGTCAGACTGCCAGCGGAGCAGTCAGACTTGTGCAGAGTTATAATCACATTGAGCCGGGAGTGCAGGGAGTAGCCAGCAGGGGCCACGGAAGTGGAATCCAGCAACTAATTCAGGATAATGCTCGCCCGGGTGATGTGATTATCTACACGGATGGTTTCGGTGTTGAGAGGTAGGAGAAGTGCCTGGGTATTCTTAGCAAAAGCTAATGGTCGACGTTTGGTGCAGGAGAGTCCTGGCGTATGATACCACAACATCTAGCTTAAGAATGGAGGTGGAGGCGGTCAGTGCAGCTTTCCGCTGGATGGAGAACACGATACATACACACATCGTGATTGTAACTGATTCAGAAAGCATGCTGAGGAGGGTGAGGACAGGCAGGCTTCGGGCAGAGTGGCTTGCTTCGTTTTGGAGGTCATGGGTAGCAAGCATCACCTGGATCTTTTCTCCGGGGCATGTCGGTGTGCTGGGGAATGAACAGGCGGACAGATTGGCTGGCTCGGCAAAACTTGGTAGAGTATTGATGCATGACAAGGCAGACGTGGTTGCAGCCTTGTGGGAGCACGTGTACACCTCGGAGGAGCAAAGGGATCACCATAGTCTGGTAAGAATGAGGCAGCGAGGTGTGACGAGGGGATCTGGCCGACGCTTGACGCTCAGAGAAGAGGCGAGATGGACATATAATCAGATTGCTACTGGAACTATTAGTGTTGGAACTCTTCGCTGGCTGCTGAGGATGGGGACGGAGTGCTTATGGGAATGCCAAGAAAGCTGTGATCTCAGAAGAGAAGTTATATTAGAGTCCATCACTGACTCAGATTAATAATCCTGTGACTGAGTCAGTCACAAAAAGGATATGTATTTTAAGTGATTGTTGTCCAATGAGGATAATGGAACAAGGATCCGAAGTCTGAGTACCAGGTTTAGACACCTGGCTTAAAACACCAGATTCACTTCTAATCAAACAGAAGTAAAGAACCCTTTCTCCTGCCTTGTGGCCTGTTGAACATAAGGTACTAGGCCCATTGTTTAACAAACCAATCAGCACTCCAGGGGTGATGTGGTCAGTATGTACCTGGCCACCTGCACTTGCCAAGACATCACCTGGTACCCACTTTAGGCTGGGTCGACCTGGGAGCCCAAATCTATTTTAAAAATCCACCTCAGGGTAAATTCGAACCCTCGACCACTATTTTACCTCAACCTGCCAATTCAATTCTCATCTCATCTTGTTCCTCTTGTACTTGTGGTATTGAGGTCCTTTAACATTGCCAGGTCTATATCCATTTGGGTCAGTCCGATTATGCTTATTAATTTTTCTACAAGCAATATGAAAATCCCCTGCCGGCTTGCTAGGCCAGTCTCAGGTTTAGGAAAACAATCTGACCAAAGGGAGTCCATTCCCCCTGGCGAGCCAGAGCTTCATTGGCTCATGACCTCGTGGTCATGGTTTCCCAGTCTACACCACGTGGAGGTGGGGTTGACTTGTGTAGTCCGCAGGTCATCGGCAGGCTACTAATTTTCATTTTCATCCCTCCTGGGAGAGGCTAGCCGATCCTAACCCTACTGGCTGCAGGGCCAGGTGCAGTCCACACCTTGTAAATGAATTGAATTCTAATTATTAAATATTGATTATCCCCTCTGCTGTGTGTCCACCGTGACGAGGTAGAGGGGCTTGTGCATCCCAATGACCCCAAGAGCTATGCCGACGGTAGCACAGCTACTGGTAGGGCCACCCATGTCGGACAAGTCAAAGGGGAGGGACCAGACGAAGAGACACACAAACCTGCTGCCTTGTAGGTAGAATGGGGACAGTCAAAGGCTAGGGAAAGCACACCAAATATATGCTTGTCGAAATCGGATGTACTGAGCCACAGGCTTGACAAAGCAGTGCAACGTAAAACCTGCTGCCTTGTAGGTAGACTGGGGACAGTCAAAGGCTAGGGAAAGCATCCCGAATAAATGCTTGTCGAAATCGGATGTACTGAGCCACAGGCTTGACAAAGCAGTGCAACATAACTTAATTCATGATGTCACAAATCAAAATTAATCGTTATGGTGCTAATCCTGTGAAGTCCCATCAGGCGGCGATAATGCCGGGCCCCCTGACTCGAGGGGGTCCACCCATGACTACTGGTGGTCACCTTCCCCTGTGCTGTGGAGTCAAGGCACAGAGGAGTAGGTTAAGAGCTATTGACCAAATACCCCGGACACTCAACATACTACAGTGGAATGCCGAAGGAGTTTACAAGAAGAAAGACTCCCTAACACAGCGTCTTCATAAAGATAGAATAGATGTGGCATGCATTCAAGAGACACACCTCAACGCCAATCACAAATTCTCAGTCAGAGGATATCAGGCCACACGTTTCGACCGCGAAGGACACAAAGGAGGAGTTCTAATACTTACACGAAATACAATACCTTGCAGCGAAGTATCTGTGATCTCTGACAACCAAACGGAAATTATAGGTGTTGATATAATGATAAAGGACGTGAAAATAAGAATCTACAATCTGTATAGCCCAGCAGATAAGGACCTTAAACTCTCAAACATGAAAATAACTGACAAAAACTGCATTATTGTCGGAGACTTTAATAGCCGTTCAGAAAGATGGGGATACCCAGATACTGACAAAAGAGGAGATGAATTGGAGGACTGGGAAATAGACTCAAATCTCCATCTACTCAACAAAGCGGATGACACACCGAGCTTCTACTCCAGAAGATGGCTTACCACTTCTACTCCAGACTTAGCTTTCTGCACAGGAGACATCCTCCACAAAATCGATCGCCATGTGCTGGACCAATTAGCAGGTAGTGACCACAGACCAATCAAGCTTGTAATGAATATGGAGTATGTTCCACAGGAACAAAAGCCCTTGCCCCGCTGGAATTACAAACGAGCAGATTGGGACAGATTTGCCATACTAACAGACAAATATTGTGAAAACATAAATACACGATATGGCAACAAAGCAAATGGTGGAAAGTCTAAACAGAGCGATAATACAGGCAGCCACTGAGTCCATTCCAAGAGGAGCGAGGAAAAATTACAAACCATACTGGACTGAAGAACTACAAAGTTGAAGATGCCAGGAAGACAGCAGAGAGAGAACAAACAATTGAAGCGAACATCTCTCTCAAAGCCATCTCAGCAAAATATAAAAGAACAGTAAATCAAACAACAAGAGATTGTTGGAGGGAAAAAACAGAAAATCTGAATTTTGACAGGGATGGAAACAAACTATAGAAACTAGTGAATGCCATGAACAATGAAGGACCTAGAAACAAACAAATAACAATTAAACAAGGAAATGCCTTGCTTACAGGAAAAAAGGCTGCAAATGCACTAATGGAACACTATGCAAATGCAAACCACATTGATATTACAACCGAACAGAAGAAAGCAATCAAAGACAAACAGATACATCATAGAAATACAGAGACAGCAGCAGAATATATGATGGCAAATCTAACAATGGAAGAAATGGAACAGGCAATGAATACCCTGAAAAAGAAGAAATCACCAGGAAAGGATGGAATCACAAATGAAATGCTAATAGGACTAGGCACCAAGGCAAAGAAGAAACTACTAGCAGTCCTAATAACAGCTGGAAGAGAGGAATAGTCTCACAGGCATGGAAGGAAGCTATACTAATACCAGTCCCAAAGAAAGGAAAAGACCTTGAAGAACCAAATGGCTATCGACCTATCAGTCTACTTAGCTGTGTAGGAAAATTAATGGAACACATTATCAATGGCAGGCTAACATGGCATCTGGAAGAAAACAAACTCTTAACACCACACCAAGCAGGATTAACCCTTTACAGGGCAGACGCTTGTCCATTTTGTAGCCCTGAACGGGCAAGATTTTTTCAGGTTCTGTAAAATTTCGGGTCGCGTTAGTAAAAACATCACAAATAAGGTGTTAGTCAACCGATTTTAGTAAAATAAACAACACAATGAAGGGAAAAGCATGCAGAATATGTTACTCACGTGATTGTTGCCGGTAATCCATATATGAACACAAATATTTACGAAATACGGCATGTTGTTTGTGATTTTCCGTCATCTATACGGTAATTTACAAACACATTTTCAGAATCATAATCACTTTCTTTAAAGTCCGACTCACGACTGCTAATGCAAAGTAACGCTTTGCACTGATATCTAGCTCCGATTAATAATCAACTTCGTGCCCTTTAATGTCATTTAAATTGAACAGAGCGAAATCTCGGCTATCACTTGAAGAATCGCCGAAATCCATTTTGAAAAACGGCGTAAAAATCCCGAAAACTATCAAAAAAAGTCTGTTCAAAGTCATTGTAGCGCGTTTACAAATGGCGGCCACGTTGTCAAGCTATCGGCGAAAGTGAAAGTAGCGATCGGAAGTGTCGGAAAACCGAGAGATCGCATTTTTAAAACGACTAGTCATCAAAGACGCGATTGGGCGCTACGCCTGTTTAACGCATCGAACGCTATCAGGCGCTATGCCTGTTAAAGGGTTAAGAAAGTACAGATCCACTGAAGATCAAATAACCTATATAGCTCAGGAAATAGAGGATGCCTTCCAAGAGAAAAAGCACACACTAGCAGTCTGGATAGATTTAGAAAAAGCATTTGATAAAGTATGGAAGGAAGGACTGAAAGTAAAACTGCAAAAAATGCATGTTTGTGGAAAAATGTATAAATGGATCAGCCACTACCTTGAGAACAGAACTGCCTGGACAAAAGTACAAGGACAAACAAGCAAAATGATGCTGTTGGAGCAAGGTGTCCCCCAAGGAGGAGTTCTTTCACCAACATTATTCCTAGCATATATAAATGACATCACAGAAAATTTTCCAGCCAAAGTACACACATCCTCCTTTGCAGATGACCTAGCCATATGGACATCTGAAGAATATATTAGTACAGCTAACAGCAGAATACAGCAAGCCTTATTAGCGCTAGAGGACTGGTCAAAATCATGGCTAGTGAAGATAAGTGAGGAGAAAACAACATGCACAGTGTTCTCCCTCTCAAATAAAACTCAGCAACCTAAGCTGGTATTGAATGGAAAAATATTGCGCCATGAAGAAAATCCAAACTATCTAGGAGTCACCTTTGATCGTCGCCTGACATGGAAGACACAGGTTGAGAAAAATCGAACAAGAGCAAGGCAGAGAATGGCAATCATGAAAAAGCTTGCTGGTACAACGTGGGGAGCAGATGAGAAAGTTCTCAAGAAGTTATATACTGGACGGGTGAGGCCAGTACTGGAATATGGCATTGCAGCTTGGGCAACAGCAGCTAAGTCAAACTTTAACAAAATAAGTAGAGTCCAAAACCAAGGAATGCGAATCATAACTGGAAGCCTGAAGACAACGCCTATTAATGAACTAGAAAAGATCACTTGTTTACAACCAATGCAGGACAGAAGAGATAGCAGAGCCCAGCAACAAGCAGAAAAATTTAGAAGATTGACAGACCACCCTATGTATAACAGGTTTAATGGTTTTGGAAAAGGAAGACTGAAGCATAGCAACTTTGTAGAAACTGCAAAACGAAAAATTAGGGCAGATCCCATACTTAACATATCAACAGTCAAGCCCATTTACAATGCACACAACTTCCCAGCTTGGAGACAGCAGCAACTGCCTGAGATGATAGAAAACATTCCTGGTATTGAGAAAAAGAACACTCAGAATGAAACCGAAAGAAGAAAAATAACCCTCAACTACATAAAAGAACATTACCCAAGCAGCAATTGGACCCATGCATATACAGATGGATCAGCCAAAAATTCAATAGAGAATGGAGGAGGAGGAATTCTCCTAAATTTAAAAAAATGGAGTGAAAAAAACACAGTCAGTGGCAACTGGAAAATTTTCAAGTAACTTCAAAGTGGAGGTAGAGGCTCTGAAAACTGCAGCAGAAATGCTCTTGATGGAGGAAAATAAAGAGAAGCAAATAGCTATCTTCACTGATGCAAAGTCAGCTGTCTCAATACTGAAGAGCAAAAACAGCACAGAACTAGCTGACCTAAGAGCAGCACTCCATGGTCTATGCCAGAAATCCAAAAAAGTTGTAATACAGTGGATCCCATCACATTGCAGTATACCTGGAAATGAAGAGGCTGACAGACTAGCAAAAGAGGGTGGACGATTACCACAGTCTGACATAGACATAACCTATAATGAGGCAAAAAGGTTTATAAAAAGCACTTATAGAACCAAATGGGAATCAGAGCATCCAGGCCACCAGAAGGATGATGCATATTACAAACTCGACCGAAGAGAACAAGTAGCAATCTTCAGACTCCTCACAGGACATAACAGGCTGAAACACCACTTGTTCAATAAACTAAAGATAGGAGATACCGATTAATGTAATTGTGGAACTGGTAAAATGACAGCTAAACATTTGCTGCAGGAGTGCCCAATATATGCAGAACAGAGAAAGATATTTTGGCCCACGCCTGCTTCATTTGAGGACAAGCTCTATGGAGATATCAACAAGCTCAAGTTGACTACAGCTTACTTTAACTACATTCAGGTTGACATCTAAAGGTGCATGAAGATGTATTTAGACTGCCACACTTCATACCACAGGTATGTCGGTTACAAAAGCATCCCAGAGGCATGAAATGGAATATTGCTTGGATAGCACATCCATTACGTGAAAAGTCTGAATCGAAAGCTCACTGTGTGGGCTTCATAAAAGGTGGAAAAAGTGTCCTAGTGACACAAAATGGAATATTGCTTGGATAGCAAATCCATTATTTGGAAAGTCTTGATCGAAAGCTCACTGTGTGGATGTCATCTGCAGACTGCATACTTCTGGTTTCCGGAGGAACAGCCTATGGTGAACGGAAGGCCCAATATACGGAAGTGAGGCTAAGCAGCCATGTGCAGGACGGGACGATTCCTTGGGTGAGCCCAGTACCAGAGCGCTGTGTGATGGCTCTGCAAGTATGGAAGCCTCCTTGGATGGCGGGGAATGCCCATGGTCTGCCCCTGCCTTCCCTTGAGGGTTGACCAGGATGTCTTTGGCTGTTCTATATGGGATAACACCACAACAGTGAGATTCAAACGTCCCAAGAAACCCCCGGGAAGGTTAACCCGGTCAACAAATGCCCGCAGAAGTCGGATGTGTCGGCCTAACGGCGCAAAAACGCAGCTCTGCTGTAAACAGGCACAACGCAGTCACATCCGGAAAAAAAAAATCCGGATGAACGCAGAAGAAGAAGAAGAAGAAATATTGATTATTATTGTAACCATGAATACTTTATTTGTCTTCAGCTTTTTTATGCTTATTGAGACAGTAATATACGTTTAATGATTGAATATTGATTATTACTGTAACCTGAATACTTTACTCGTCTTCAGCTTTTCATTGATGCTGATGGAGACAGTGATGTACTTATCAGTATAATGATTAAATATTGATTATTATTGTTACCTTGAATACTTTATTTGTCTTCAGCTTTTCTTTGATGCGTATGGAGACAGCGATGTACTACCAAGCCTATCCCTGGGCGCAGATTACTTATTTTTTAATGACATCGTTGATGACTGCTGGTGGATATTTCAAAACTTGGTGTGCCTTGACTTAACGTCTTGTGGTATAGGCGACGGACATGATTTTATGATAATGATTGGCAGTATATTAAGGTGAGGAATATAAAAATGTCTGTCTGTCTGTCCACCTGTCTGTCCATCCACCTGTAAATGTGTTTGTCTGGGCATCATCTCCATTGGTTTCACTATCTGTCTGCCTGTCTCCCTACCTACTACCTACCTACTTGCTTGCCAGCATGTCTCCCTTCTTGTTTACCTATCTGCATACTCAGTACACCTGTCTACCTGCATCTCTGCCAACCTACCCACCTGCTTGCTAGCATGTCTACCTATCTACCTATTCACTCTACCCAACTGCCTACTCAATTGCTTACCTACATTCCTCTGCCTGTACGTCTTATTTAACTACTTGCCTGTCTATTTTTATGTTGCAAGTTGCCTTGTGGTATATGGTATAAAGTATTACTGTCCTGTTCCCATTTATGTGTCATATATTAATTACATGTAATAATATGAGCAGACGTAGAACTTAATTCTCTCAGTTGATTGATTAGAAAATATGTGTAGATATAGACCATTATACTGTCTGTTGATTGATTAGAAAACATACAGATACAGACCCTAATACTGTCTGTTGATTGACTTGAAAATATGATCAGATACAGGCACTAATATTATCTGTTGATTGATTAGAAAACATGTGTAGATAGGACCCTAATATTGCCTGTTGATTTACTAGAGAACATGATCAGATACAAAAAACATGATCAGACCCTAATATTGTCTGTTGATTGATTAGAGAACTCTCAATTTGTTTTTTCTTTGGTTTCTTTCATTATTAGACTGCAAACTCTGAGCCTGAGAAACAATCATGTGACAGACGAAGGAGTTCGCAGGTTAACGGCTAAGACAAGGATGTCTCAAACAAGTTCTCTTGTTCTCGAAAATTTGGATATATCAAGTTGGTATCTATAATTAATAATTTATGTGAAGTATTAAAAAGTAAGGGTAGCCCAACGGTATAAATGTTAAGAATATTATGTACACTTAATCATATTTGAAAAGACAACAAACTATGAATCAGCATTTTGTGCTACTTCTAGTGTCCGCTTTGGTAATTTTGTTGAAGATTGTTTGTCCTGGCAACCACATCACGGAAACACATGAGGTGTTTTATAATACGTCTGATCAAATAAAATTTCTTTGCTGTAACCAGGGATTCGAACCCATGTTTCCAGATTTGAGTGGCATGTATCTGACTTTTCAATCACCAACGGCCATTCAGTCAATACATCTGAGATATCTGTATCTAACCATTCAGTCAACACATCTGAGATACTTGTATCTTACTGTTCAATCAACACATCTGAGATACCTGTATCTAACCATTCAGTCAACACATCTGAGATACTTGTATCCGACAGTTCAGTCAACACATCTGAGATACTTGTATCCGACAGTTCAGTCAACACATCTGAGATACCTGTATCTAACCATTCAGTCAACACATCTGAGATACCTGTATCTAACCATTCAGTCAACACATCTGAGATATCTATATCTAACCATTCAGTCAACACATCTGAGATATCTATATCTAACCATTCAGTCAACACATCTGAGATATCTATATCTAACCATTCAGTCAACACATCTGAGATACCTGTATCTGACCATTCAGTCAACACAACTGAGATATCTATACATAACCATTCAGTCAACATGTCTGAGATACTTGTATCTAACCATTCAGTCAACACATCTGAGATACCTGTATCTAACCATTCAGTCAACACATCTGAGATACCTGTATCTAACCATTCAGTCAACATATCTGAGATATCTGTATCTAATCATTCAGTCAACACATCTGAGATACCTGTATCTAACCATTCAGTCAACACATCTTAGATATCTGTATCTAATCATTCAGTCAACACATCTGAGATACCTGTATCTAACCATTCAGTCAACATGTCTGAGATATCTGTATCTAACCATTCAGTCAACACATCTTAGATACCTGTACCTAACCATTCAGTCAACACATCTGAGATACCTGTATCTAACCATTCAGTCAACACATCTGAGATACCTGTATCTAATCATTCAGTCAACACATCTGAGATACCTGTATCTAACCATTCAGTCAACACATCTGAGATACCTGTATCTAACCATTCAGTCAACACATCTGAGATATCTATATCTAACCATTCAGTCAACATGTCTGAGATACTTGTATCTAACCATTCAGTCAACACATCTGAGATACCTGTATCTAACCATTCAGTCAACATGTCTGAGATATCTATATCTAATCATTCAGTCAACACATCTGAGATACCTGTATCTAACCATTCAGTCAACACATCTGAGATACCTGTATCTAATCATTCAGTCAACACATCTTAGATATCTGTATCTAATCATTCAGTCAACACATCTGAGATACCTATATTTAACATTCAGTCAACATGTCTGGGATATCTGTATCTAACCATTCAGTCAACACATCTGAGATATCTATATCTAACCATTCAGTCAACACATCTGAGATACCTGTATCTAACCATTCAGTCAACACATCTGAGATACCTGTATCTAACCATTCAGTCAACACATCTAAGATATCTATATCTAACCATTCAGTCAACATGTCTGAGATACTTGTATCTAACCATTCAGTCAACACATCTGAGATACCTGTATCTAACCATTCAGTCAACACATCTGAGATATCTATATCTAACCATTCAGTCAACATGTCTGAGATACTTGTATCTAACCATTCAGTCAACACGTCTGAGATACCTGTATCTAACCATTCAGTCAACATGTCTGAGATATCTATATCTAATCATTCAGTCAACACATCTGAGATACCTGTATCTAACCATTCAGTTAACACATCTGAGATACCTGTATCTAACCATTCAGTCAACACATCTGAGATATCTATATCTAACCATTCAGTCAACACATCTGAGATATCTATATCTAACCATTCAGTCAACACATCTGAGATATCTATATTTAACCATTCAGTCAACACATCTGAGATATCTATATCTAACCATTCAGTCAACACATCTGAGATATCTATATCTAACCATTCAGTCAACATGTCTGAGATATCTGTATCTAATCATTCAGTCAACACATCTTAGATATCTGTATCTAATCATTCAGTCAACACATCTGAGATACCTATATCTAACCATTCAGTCAACATGTCTGAGATATCTGTATCTAACCATTCAGTTAACACATCTGTGATACCTGTATCTAACCATTCAGTCAACATGTCTGAGATATCTGTATCTAATCATTCAGTCAACACATCTTAGATATCTGTATCTAATCATTCAGTCAACACATCTTAGATACCTGTACCTAACCATTCAGTCAACACATCTGAGAAACCTTTATCTAATCATTCCCTGGCACTCACTCCCCTATGACATTAACTGACACCTATAAATGAGCAGACCTGCAGATCTTGTTGTTGTATTTTCTAATGCACTGGTTACCTTTCAAGAATAATGGGAACTACAGTCAATGAATGAATCGCCAAAAAACAAGAAGTAGATTGTGATCTTTACTAAAACACGATTCATTCATTCATTCAGTAGCATGTCCTTTGCAGAACCTCACTCCCACAACAACCCTCCGGAAAACCTCTCGATCATAAGCAAGATGCCCCGCATCTGATACACCCATCTGGAGATCATCCGCCACATCCTGCACCCATCTTCTCTTTGGCCTTCCTCTTCCTCTCTTCCCAGGCATATACCGTTCCATTATTGTTCTCTCCAAACTTTCGTGATGTTTCAAGTGACCGAAATATTTCAATTTTCTTTGTTTTATCATCTTTAATAGCCAACCTTCTTCAATATTCAACTCTTGAAGTATGGATGCATTTGTTCTTTTCTTTACCCAAGATATTCTTAGAACTCGTCTATAACATTTATATTCAAAGGCGTTTATGCGCTGTTCAGCTTGTTTAGTAAGTATCCATGTCTCACAGGCGTATGTTGCAATGGGAAAGATGCATGCTCTTAAAAATATAATTTTTGTAGTTCTGTCTGTCCCACTCCATAATTTATTCAGCTGTTTTAGTCTTTGAAGAGCAATTGATAGTCGCCGTTTAATTTCTTTCATTGTGTCGCCGTTGTTGGTAATCAATGACCCAAGATATTCAAAATTTGCCACCACTTCCAATTTTTCCTCGATTACAAGAAACAAATTGGACGTTGTGGCCCAAGCCTTCATCAGCACAGAACAGACAAACACAAACCAACACAAAACTACATGAAACACACTACATGACAATAATGTTAAGGGTACTTATCTGAATCTGTATCCTAGCTTGGAGTGACTGATGACTGACACAAGTTCGATGACTATCAGCGGATTGTAAAAATTGTTCTGTGTAATACAATCCGCTGATAGTTGTCGAACTCGTGTCAGTCATCAGTCACTCCAAGCTAGGACACAGATTCAGATAAGTACCCTTAATATTATTGTCATGTAGTGTGTTTCATGTAGTTTTGTGTTGGTTTGTGTTTGTCTGTTCTGTGCTGACGAAGGCTTGGGCCACAACGTCCAATTTGTTTCTTGTGATCGTGTTTTAGTAAAGCTCACAATCTACTTCTTGTTTTTTTGGTGATTCATTCATTACTTGGTTACTTTTCAGTGTTGTATCTTAATGTGTATTGCATCAGATATTGAATATTTGCAGGTATGTTTTTCAAGCATGTTTCCATCATAAATGATTTCATTCATGAGACAGTATCTGGCTTTGGAGAGGTGAAAGGAGAGCTTTGTAAAATAATCCCTGTGGAACTGGTGCTTTGGTGATAGGGTTGGGGTAAAGTGCTTTTACCAACCTTATGCTAATGGATGCATGCCCTTTTCATGGCCTAGATGATCTAATCTGTAAAGCATCAAACTTAAAGAGTTAAAACTCATCTTCTAGTGGATTCAGAGCCAATCAACATATTCAGCATGTGAATGATTTTGGCTGTTAATGTGTTTTTTTTAATATGAATTAACACTTATTCATTTAAATATTGACCACAACCCACTACTGTCAACGCTGATCATATTCTGGTAGGAACCTAAGGCCTATCCACGTCAATATGGGAGCACTATACTCGAGTTTCACTTTCGTTTGAGCTCGTCATTAGTGCATATCCTTGACCGGATCCGGAAACAAGCCCTGGATCACTGGCATGTGAAGCCACTGGCTCAATATTTAAATTTCAAATCCCAAAACAACCAAATAAATCAATTCAATTATTGCTCACTGGATTTTAGGAGGCCTGGTGTTTCTTGCCAGTGAGAAGTCCTGATCGTTCGGGTCCACATCGATTGACAGATGTCAGTCGCGGCGATCGAGCAATCTTGATGGGTGACGTTGTAATATTCTGTTATGATAATTTGGCCGTGTCCAGTGTGTGCTGCGTGGTTACACACCCGCTTCACATGCCAGTGATCCGGGGCTTGTTTCCGGATCCGGTCAAGGATATGCACTACTGACGAGCTCAAACGAGAGCGAAACTCGAGTATAGTGCTTCCATATTGACGCGGATAGGCCTTAGGTTCGTACCAGAATACGATCAGCATTGCCAGTAGTGGGTTGTGCTCAATATTTAAATTTCAAATCCTGAAACAACCAAATAAATCACTTATTCATTTTTCTAATTTGCAGGCAATACTGGAATAACTGTGAAATCGGTTCACTTTCTGCGATGTCTTCCAAGTTTAGCATTGTTGAATGTTTCTGATACGAGTGTGAAATTTAAGGTACTTTCTAATACTGTTAAACATGATATGGTGCCTTCTAGTACAAATATACAATTGCTGATATGAGGGTAAGTTAATAAGTAAGTCACAAATGGCTGTAGAAAAATGACTAAATATGATAACAACATGAAACCAGTTTATTTTTATACATGCATTGTCCCTTTATTTCTCAACATAATTTCCACCAAAATTGATGCACTTATCCCATGGTTTTATCAGTCCTCCCAAACCGGCTGCATAGAACTGCATGCTCTGTTTTGTAAACCATGTTTTCACTTCACATTAAACTTCGGCGTCATTCGCGAAATGTCTCCCGCCAAGGTGGGTTGTCAATGTTTATGCTTACAAATGTTTGTCCCGTAAAGTGGTGCATAGCTGGGTAGAAAATGTTACGAGGGCAAGTCAATAAGTAAGTCACACAGTTTTGTGGGATGGCCAGTAAATGAAAACAAAGCATGCAGTTCTATGCAGCCGGTTTTGGAGGACTGATAAAACCATGGGATAAGTGCATCAATGTTGGTAGAAATTATGTTGAGAAATAAAGGGACAATGTATGTATAAAAATAAACTTGTTTCAAGTTGTTATCATATGTAGTTATTTTTCTACCGCCATTTGTGACTTACTTATTAACTTACCCTCATACAAGTGTCAACAGTTAAGTACTTTGTTAAACTGTAACTTAAATTATGTTATCTTAGTGTCTACAAAATACTATAATTGATTATATTATTTGAAAGTGTTGATATTAATTCTTAAACCATAAATCTTCTTATATTTTATTATAAATTAGTTACATATACTTTACAGGTTGTCACAGTCATCCCCAAAAATATCTATAGCACAAAGGGACAAAAGTGACATATTTTTGAGATTAACAATAGAGAGCTGTACTTGAAAGGATCCGCCAGTCTTGCTCTCTCATCCAGTAGAACATTTTAGCTGCAACATTCAATCTTTGTTGTTCGTCCAGTATTTTGTGTGTGCTCTGGAGGTAATTGCGACGTGACAGTTTACAGCAGAGTTGCGATATTTACTCATTTTGGCCGACACATCCAACTTCTGTGGGCATTTGTTGACCAGGTTAGCCTTCCTGTTTTTATTTAAAGGACTTTTTGCGGTTAAGAGGTGTTAATGTCATCTGTGTCACTGTCCATTGTTGACACATCACTGGCCTGTTGAGGACAACCATATGCATGCCGGTCAGCCCTCAAGGGAAGGCAGGGGCAGACTACGGGCATTCCCCACCATCCGAGGAGGTTTCCATAAGTGCTGGCTGACCCATGATGCTCTGATACTGGGCTCACCCAAGAAATCGTCAAGTCCTGCACATGGCTGCTTAACCTCACTTCCGTACATTGAGCTTCTGTGTATCCCCAGGCTGCACCTTTGGAAACCACATGGTTGCTCTAATTAAAGTCTGCTGCATTCTGTAGGGACTGAATATTGTAACCTTTTCTCTTTGGTTGAACTGGTAAAATGCTGTATCCTTGTGCTGGCCTGGATGTTCTGATTCCTACTTGGTTATATAATTACTTCTTATTAACCTCTTGGCTTCAGTGTCAGCTAGTTCCATATTAGAACTGAGGTAGTTTCCTCACATTCCTTTGCCATTCCCTAAGGCTGTTCATTTCCAAGTATGGTGCAATGTTTTGGATTTGATGACGCCCGCATGCCAAAATCCGATCAGTCATGAACAAGTGTAAGGATATGGAAAGAATTTTCTTAGGCAATGCAGAAGAAAATGCATCTGAAAGTGACAGACTGGCCCAAATGGTGTCTAAAGAGGAAGACAAAGATTAGCAGAGTGGGAAGTAGTGAGTTTTAGAATAATAACAGCAACATTTAGAACATAAGAAAGTAAACATGAATGTGATTCAGTGCTAATAGCATGGGAGGACATGGAGTGAGCTGCAGGATGTATCAACAGATATGACGGATTGGTATGGGTTGGTTGAGTGCCTATTGGTATGGGTTGGTTGAGTGCCTAGTCTCTAGTGAGAGATGAGGGGAACAGGCAACACTGAGAAAACTTCAGTTGGTTTGCATATTTTGTGACACTAAAATTGCTGCATTGACTGTTGTCGATATTTCATACCAAAACAATTTCATCAGTTGTATTCTTAAGTGCATGAAGTAAACACCAGTGTCATATAAGGCCCATCAGAGAAGCGAATAATAGTAACACTGTAATCTCCCATACTTGTCGTAAGAAGCAACTACTGAGTTGAGTCAAAAGCCGACATCACAGAACTCTGGACATACCCACACATGCTCTGTTCTCATCTGCAACAACCAGTGAAGAGTCCCAGTACTAATGGTACCAGTAGCAATCTGATTATGTGTCCATCTGGCCATTCCTCAAAGTTTTCAGTGTTGGCCTGATCCTGTGATCACTCCCTGTAGCACGATTCTCTCCAATCCGCGATCGTGGCTTAGAGGTTATGACTTATCTCTGTAATCTCGTATACTCTCGTCGGTAACGTGATGATGGTGAGAATCAGCAGTGGTTCGAATCGCATCGGTAACTTACGGGGTATGTGAGCCGGCCGCTCAGAAAGCAATGGCAAACTACTGAGCATAATCTTGCCAAGAAACCAACATACAGCTGAAAGATGCTGGTGTTGACAGCGAGGTCCTGTAAAGGATATGCTAAAAAAAAAAATTCTGCACTATATACTTCATTCCAAAGGGCCCCGACCATATCTGCCTTATCATGCACCAATACCCCACCAAGGGCTACGGACCCATCCAATCTGTCCGCCTGCTCATGTCCCACCACACCAGCAAATTTCCCACCAAGAAACAACTAAGGAATGTTGGTATGAGACTACCTACCTCATCGTATAAAAAACTTAGCTGCCAAATCCAACCAATCACAAGGAAGTTTATAACATGCTTGGCTTAAGTTGAGAGCTTATACTAGGCACTACGTTTTATGTTCGCCGTATTTTACCGGAGATTATTTTGCAGTGACTTTCTGTTTCTTGTTTTTGTGTCTCCGATTTAATCAGATTTAGAATACTGTGATGTTAAATTGCCCGATTATTTCAAGATCGCATTAAAACAGAAACCTATTACCGAGTATTGTAGCTCCCTCCATTGTCTACGAATGTATACATCTTGGCTTCTCAAATTTTTCTTCTTATGGAGATAAAGAGACTGTCATCTTAAGACGTAAGTTGACTCATAAATTCTGTTTTATATAGACGTTGCAAATTGATTTAGTATGAATAAATTCAATTGGAGCATCCATTTTTATGTGTACTGTGTAATTTTCGACTATTTAAGTCGGAGGGACATCCCAAACTGAAATCATTAAGATTGCATGCTATGATGCCAGAATGCGATATTTCAATGGCTGGGAAAATAGCGGTTTTCCGATGTATATACAGCGATGATCATTTAATATTCTTATGGATTATTCAGAGCGACAAAATGATAATAATTGCAATGTTTGCATTCAACAGTCCGTTCTAGTATTTATGTGTAATTTTTCATAACTCTACACGGTCGGGGTCGATTATTTTTGGGTAACTTTGTAAGGCGAATTATCTGGTTAAAATGGATCTCAGGCCTCATGTTGACAAGACAGTGCTTGCAGTAGCGTGCGCATCTGACGTCCTCACAGCATGACGTGGAGATGTATATATCTGTGTGTAGCGATGTGTATATATATAAACTGGCAGTAGTTATCTGTCCTTGAGTTAGACAGCAGCAGTGGTAATATCCCTTGGCGTCAGTGTAACCAACAGTGGTGTGAGTGTGTAGGTAGGTCACACTTTGTGAAAGGGTCAAAATAGTTTTTTTTCTATTTATATTAAATGATAGACTGACACACAAACATTAATATCTCGGCTTAGAAATGACCTACAGACTTGAATAAGGTACTGTTGTATTCGTTTTTTAAGAGGTATCAAACTATAATTAATTAATTATATAATTAAAAAGCAATTTAGAAAATGTTACTAAAGTGGCTAGCTTATACTCCATTGGGAGATGAAAGACAGAAGAAAAAGAAGAAGCATGCAGTAAAAAATGGCAGCCTCATAACTGTAATGTTTGTTTTGTAAACAGGACACAGTTTTGCTAAATGGCTGGGAGGCGTTGACTGAACATGAGGATAAATGCAACTGTGTTACCTCACATTTCCTTGTGAGAACAGTTGGGTGGGCAGCAGGCGTGTTAGAAAACTGGAGGACTGAAAGTCACCTGTCAAAACAGACATCCATCAAATCAGATAAATCTGCAGAATTAACACCTACGGTGGGCATCACTGGTCGAACATTTTGTAAGCATTTTTATTCTGTTTCTATTTTGAAAATTTGTTTGTTATGCTGTGTTAATATATCTTTAAATCAGATGAAAGTAGTTCATGATAGCATTTAGATTTATAGCCAGTTCATTTTACAGATGGCTTTAATTTCTTTTTCTTTTTTCTGGATATTTTTCAAGTAAAATTTGTATTTTATGTGAGCTATTATTTTTGTTGTAAGTAAAAGATTGTTTTCACACCTTAAGGTGTATCTGGCATACAGTGTTAGACCAATATTTTCATACACCAGTCGGCATCGGTGGGTCGGGCACCTTAACTTCCCAAGACATTCTTGGTACCCAATTTAGCCTGGGGCCCAGGTCAATGTTTTTGAAATCCGAGTTTGCCCAGCTGCGGATCAAACCCATTACATCCGGGTCGGCACGGAGTGTCTGGCCATTATGCCACCGAAGCTCCCATTTGTATTGTAATTATGTTTAATTTTCAAATATCTTTTATGTACTACTATATAATTTGCTGTAATTATGTTTAATTTTCAAATATCTTTTATGTACTACATATAATAGCTGAATAGGACAAGCAAAACCTGCATTCTATCAAATGAAGAACATTTTGTGCAATAAGTCATTGTCCTTTAACGTCAGGAAAAGAGTTCTTGCATGTTACATAGAACCGGTTTTAATATACGGCTGCGAGTCCTGGATAGTTAGTAAACAGGTGAAAAACCCCTGGAAGCCTTTGAGATGTGGTTTTATAGAAGAATGCTGAAAATTAGTTGGATGGTCAAAAAGAGCAATCAGGATGTTTTAAGGGAAGCTGAGTCGCAAAGACAAACCTTATCACAAACACCAGAAAGAGGCAGTCCTCGTTTTTTTGGCCACGTTATGAGAAGACAAAAACTGGAACATGTTGTGACAACCGGCAAGATTTGCAGAAAGAGAGATAAAGGAAGACAGCGTGAAAAGATTATTGACAGTCTTGTGTCATGGCATGGAAGGGAGTCAACACACGAATTGATCCATGATGTTGGAGATCGTAATTTGTGGAGAGGCATGATTGCCCACGCCAGCCGGCAAGGCACTGGATGATGATAATATAATAATACAGGATGCCTTTTTTGTCTTTAAAGTTTTCTTTTTCATCTTTAGATTCAAGGTCGACAGTGAAAACTACTGTCAAGCCATCATCATCAGCATCATCAACCTCTTCAACACACGAGTCAAGGAAGAAACACCCTTCCCTTATTTTGATGTCGCACAGCTTCTCCTGCCCTCACTACCAGCCACAGAAACACTTAACTTATCAGAGTGACACTGACTATAAAATGTGCACATCTTCAAAGATTCAGAAAGCGTCAATTAACAGTGTCAAACGGCAGACGACTGGTGCAGACGGGTGCAGTAAGCATGAGGATAAATACCAGCTAAAGACAAGAGAAATGTTCACAGACTCTGACCTTGATGAAGGTTTACTGTCTCATTATAGATGCTCTCCCCCCAGAAAAAAGCTAAAGAGAGTCTCAGTTTTGCAACTTCTTGATGACTGTTCCTGATAAGTAATTGTAATTTGTTTATGGCCACTTGCCTGCTGGCCTGAAGGTCGTAACTTCAAATCCCCATCTAGGTGGATTATTTTAATTGGACGTGAGCTCCCATGTCGATGCAGTCTACAACTGGAATCAGGACATGTCCTGGAATGTAAGGTGGCTGGTGATATTGAGGACATCACCCGTCAGTAACTGATTGGTCTATATAAATATAGATCTAACACCATATATCCTGTTCGGCCCAAGATGTGTACAAGGGTTTTTTGCTTTTACTTTTTAAGCTGGTGATGATCTCATTAGATGCCTTGCAGAGATTAGATCAAGAATTTCCATGGCAAAAGTGGCCTTCTGCACAATGGAAAACATATTTAACAACAAAATGTTGTCAATTGCAGTGAGAAAAGAGTTGAAGTATAAAGAATCCATATTTTTGTATGCTATTGAAATATGGACAATTGACTGACAAGCTGAGAAACATCTAACTACAGTGAAAATGGGGTGAAAATGGGGAGTAAACTGCAAAGAATACCAGGGATGAACAATGAGGCAGTCCTTCAAGAGACAAATGAGAAGTGGAGATTGATTGGAGAAATTAGACGTACTCAGTAAAGATCTTTTGGACATGAGGAGAAATGGGCCTGAGAATGTAGTGACAACTGGCAAGCTTGATGGGAAGAGAACAAGAGGAAATGACCGCCCACGCCTGTGGATGATGTCATTAAGGAAAGCTCAGTTTCTTCTCCATACATGTTGCTTGCACCTCCTTTATAGGACGTCGCCATCAACCCCAGCACTTGTTGGCTGTTTGTGAGTTCTTGGCAAGTTTATGTTCAATAGTTATCATTGCTTTCTGAAAGACTGGTACTCATACCATTGTGTTAATTTTAGTGCAAGGCAATCTACATACAAATCGTTTGATACCTTTTGATTGTGGTAAGTGGGATTGCGAATTGTATTTGTAACCCCTTCACCACAGTGCTCCATACATATTTATTTAAAAACCTGGAGTTTTCAGTTAGAATATCATTAATTGTTATTTATATATCAATTAATGTTGTATATATCATTAAATGTTGTATATATAATTAAATGTTGTATATATAAGATTTGGAGCTGTAATAGCTTGTATATTTGCCTGCTGCCTCGATGGTCCACAGTGTAATCCCCACACCCATGGAGTATTGTTTTAACTGCATGACTTCAGAGTGGAGCTTCTGCTGGCTTTCATCCCCCAATGGGGAGGACAGTATGGCTGAATGGGTAAGAGAGCTCATTCTTAAACATCCAGTGTGTCTGATGTGTTGAGTTCAACCCCTACACTGGTCAGTTGGACTAAAATGTTGACTTCTCGCCCTGGACTGTGGACGTAAATTACAAGCACCCTTGAGGTCAGGGTGGGTTCGCCTGATGGCGAGGGACACAGGTAACAGGGAAAGCTAATCTACAAGCAAAATTCAGTCTAGCACTACTGGAAGTAGCATGTATGGACTACGCTTGAGTTCAAAACGAGCGAGTGCCAAATAAAAAGCAACATAGAAACAAATCTCCCAATGACACATAGACTACAACCAACCCATGCCAAACCTTTTGTAGACTTGTTCACAATGGGCAGGATTTTACAGCTACAAGTTTTCTACAGGATGTGTTTGTCAGTCTCACAAATAAATCAACAAATTCACATGTATTGTTTGATGCTCATAGAAGAAGAAACAAAAAAAGAGACTTGACAACATAAACATTGAAAGATGTTATTAGCCCACCAGGATGTAAGTCTCACCCCAACCTTCTTTAGTAGCCTCCTGTGACATGCATGGTAGGTTACAGTGTTATTGTTCTTTGCTTCATTTATGGGCCCCAGTTACACATCGTCAGACGTCACAAAATGGCTACCAGAAAATTGTCTGGGAGCTAAAGCAGCAGATGTGGTACTGACCACATCACCTATTGAATGCCTTTTGGCTATGGAAATATGCACCTAGTATCATATACCTAGTAGTTTTCGAAGGCGTGGAAATGGAATTTTCTACCTCTTTGTACATGTTTATCATAAATGATGTGACTTGCAATTATTAAACACCATACATGATGTATTATGCCTAACAAACAGGATATGAATTTAATGAAAATATGTGCATAACAATTTGTTTTAATTAAAGTTTGCTTGGATATGGCAAAATTATTTATATATTCATGGTAATTTCATATATTTTCATTGTGTAATTGCTTGTAGAGACAATCATATTACTTAGTGAATAGTTTAATTCAAGGATGGCAACAAATACAATTTTTCTTGACTTTTATGTTTGCTGTTTTCATGTTGCAGTACGTTGTTGGCTTGTTTACAAATTAGTTTGAGAAATAAATACACAGGCACTGATTGGCATGTATTGTGAAGAAAGGAAAGAAGAATAAATCAGAAGACAAACTAGACAATATAAAAATTGAAAGCTGTTGGCGCATTGGAACTTGAACCTGCTACCTCCATATAACCACAGTGCTTCATTGAAGGATATGAATTGGAAACAAATAGGTATATTAAGCTCCTGCGAGAAGAAACGTACTAAACACAAACACGTTGCACATACCTTACAAGGAGATCCATCGTATACCGGAATACAGGTGAGAATCCAAAATCAGAAGTAATCAATAAATATATAAAATGAATAATAAAATAAAATGCATACAAAAGCGTACAATATGACACACAGGACGGCCGACGTTTCGATTCTTAGAATCTTTGTCAAGGACAGGACAACACAGATAGATAAACAACAAAATACAAAAAGCAAAAAGTACCACTACACTGTTTCCATGTGGGAGCAGAAAAAAAAAATCTTCATTGAAGGAACAGTGTACTTCACAGCATGGCCAACTAAATGCCCTGAAAAATTGTCTTCATTAGCCAGGTCTATCATCCAAATGATCTGACAACTGGACAATTGATAGAATTTGTATCCAGCCGTGTAGGTGGGTCTGATTAACAACTTCTAGCTCCATGTCTCGTGTTTTCTGTCACAGAAGACTGTCCCTGAAAGCTGGCTTTCCCAGCAAACTCAAAGTATGGTGGCAGGTGTTTTGAAAATGTGACTGCAGCCCAAAGTCAATGTCATAGTGTGAACTGGCAGTCTGTATGATAGTTCCATAAAGGTCTCGAGAAGGACCTTTTCTCTCTCCCAACGAGTCATGGGACTGCAGTTATTAAGTTTGCATGGCATTTTTGTTAGTCCTGCCCTAGTAGTCTGTTTAAAGATGTCCAGTGGCTTACATGTATTGCTAGGAAACCGGAGGGGATGTGCTGAGCAATGTCTCCCTGGCCTGCGTGTTTGTGAATTGTCCTGTTCCTTGTGATATTTAAATGGTTGATCCTGCCAGTAGTCATATACTATAGTCAAGGATAGATAGAGCAGATGTGGATGAGACTCGATGGCAAGAATGTCGATTATAGTTAATCAATCAATTAGCCACAGGGATGCCACAATAAGATAAATGATCATTGTTTCCTATCGCGAAACCGTCATACAAATTAACACATTCATTCATTCAGTAGCATGTCCCCTGCAGAACTTCGCTCCCATAACAACCTTCGGGTAAACTTTTCGGTCATAAGCAAGATGTCCTGTGTCCGATACACCCATCTGGAGATCATCTGCCGCATCCTGCACCCTTCTCTTTGGCCTTCCTCTTCCCAGGCATATACCCCTCCATTATTGTTCTCTCCAAACTTTCATGACTTTTCAAGTGACCAAAATATTTCAATTGTCTTTGTTTTATCGTCTTTAGTAGCCAACCTTCTACAATATGCAGCTTTTGTTGTATAAATGTATACAGATTAACTGCATGTCATTTACAGGACGTTGCATTCAATCTTGATTTACTAGCCAACTTTCAGTTTAGTAGTTTGCCATTGCCGGTCTCCGCGGCGGTGGCGTTATGGACGCGGTTCGTAATTCCACTTACCTGCGTTTGAAACACAGCTGCGACCGATTTGGCAGCAGACCACATCGCGCTGGGTTTTAATGAATTATGGGAGCCGGTCGTTCAGAAAGCAGTTGCAAACTACTGAACGTAAACTTGCCAAGACATCAACAACAGCAGTAAACTGCTGGTATTGGCAGCCTTGTCCTGTAAAAAGGATATTAAAATAAAGTTTACCATTAGTTTCTCTAAGACTGACGCCTCGTACCATCAAAATTAACGCAAAGCTATCGGCTTTCGGCATGTCTGGGAACTGTGAAACTGCCTTTCACCACCCCTATCCACAGACACCAACACCTTCACACAAGCAGGTTTCTTTTCTAACGTGCGGTTTTATGTATTTATGTTTGGCAAACCTACGTTGTTGTTTGTTTTTTCTTTTTCTTCCCCATAATTGCATCACCATTCAGTATTTCTTGTGTGCCATGGCCTGTCGAGGTACATTATATACATGTATAATGTTTTTATTTTGGTATATTCTCATTTTGTCTTTAACCTTTGCCTCTCTCTTAATTTTTCTCTCTCCCTCTCGCTCTGTCTCTTTCAATGACTTTCACTTTCCCTCACTCATCTTTCTTTATCCCTTTCTATATCTCTTTTTTTTTTTTTTAATCTCTATATATCTCTTTTTGATATCTCCCTATATCTCTTTCTTTATCTCCTCTCTCTCTCTCTCTCTCTCTCTCTCTCTCTCTCTCTCTCTCTCTCTCTCTCTCTCTCTCTCTCTCTCAGTACCGTGGGTTGCCGACACCTGTCTCACACGATCACCAGAGTCCTTAACCAGGTGTGTGTTCTTTTCCCGATTGCACCACGTGGTGCAATCATTCAGATCTCCATATTTCTCCCCTTGCTCTTTCTCCATCAGGTTGCGTTGGCAGTTGATAAGGAGAATTCATATGGGATCTAAGAAATGGTTCTTCTGATAAGAAATTCTTCTTATAAGTGTTCAAGCATATAGTAATGCATCTACTACGTACAATACAATAGTGTATTTCCACAACAGAAATTCGCCATATCCGAGATCGAGATCGCCTAAAGCAGTTTGTACTATATATATATATATATATATATATATATATATATATATATATATATATATATATATATATATATATATATATATATATTTCATGTAGTTGTTCGTGAACCCGCATACCCTCGTTTGAAACACAGCTGCGCGCGATTTGGCAGAAGACTGCGTTGCGCTGGTATGTTTTCGAAATGGTATGGGTGCCGGTCGTTCAGAAAGCAATGACAAACTACTGAATGTAAACTTGCCAAGACATCAACAACAGCAAAAATGCTGGTGTTGACTATAAACGTCCTGTAAAGGATATGTAACTCATCATCATCATCCGTCATCATCATCATCATCTTCCACTTCTGCCGTCAAGCGTCGTGGGTAGGAATAATTGGCGCTCCAGCGCCCTGTGGGCGGCACTGTATAGTGTCATTCCGTGTGATTGTACAATGTCTTTGATGTCAATCCATTTTCTTCTTGGACGTTCCCTTGGTCTCCTCGCAGATGATCTTTGATGTAAGGCCAGTGATGGTAGTTGTTGGTGCTGCATTCTAACGACATAGCCAAACCACTTGATCTTGTCTTTCAATAAATGTGGCACAAGGTGTTGATCCCACTCTCTGTCTGATAACAGAATTTCTTAATCGGTCTCGGATTGTTAAGCTGGCAGCTCTCCTCAGGCATCTCATCTCGCAGGTGTTGCTTTTGCGAAAGTTTGATTTGGATAATGTCCTAGTTTGAGATTGGTAGCTTAGTGTTGATGTGAATATGTTGTTTATTATCTGTCGTTTTGCGGACATGGGTATATTTGGATGTTTCAGTAAGAGTGATAGTTGATATATAAGTGCACTAGCTTTTTGACATCTGATTTCGATTTCTCAGTCCAATCTGCCATCGTCTGTGATCATACTTCCAAGATATTTGAATTCTTTAACTAGTTTATATGCAACTAACTTGTTTAAACATGTAGTTGTGTCGATGTCTGTTGATTGTGTGCTACCGAATGCTTTGGACGCAACGTCCATTGTGTTACTTTTAATCGTGTTCTAGTAAAGTCAGTCAACCAAGCTGCAGAAACAACCATCTCAAAAATAAAGATAATAGGACACAAGATATGGATGACGGAAGACATCTTAAAACTCATGGAAATAAGAAGAAATAACAAAAATGACAAAGAAAAATATGAAGAGATTCACAGGAAAATTAGGAAGCTATGCAAAGAGGCAAAAGAAACATGGCTTGAGGAAAATTGCAAGGAAATTGAAAACCAACACAACACCCGGAATACCAAATTAATGCACAAAAGAATTAATGACATCACTAACAAAAGAACACACACATCAACAGGTTGCCTAAAAACCAAAGATGGCAAAATCATAATAGAAAAAGATCAGATTTTACATGCGTGGTCAGATTATGTGAAAGACCTTTATGATGATACAAGAGAAGAACAATATGATCATCGGAATAATAATGAAGGACCATCAATTTTGAAGATGGAAGTTCAGAATGCTCTTAACCATATGAAAACTGGCAAGACCCCGGGTACAGATAACATCACAATAGAAATGATCAATGCCTTAGAAGAATATGGAATAGACCAAGTCACCAGACTGCTGAACGCAATATACGATACTGGAGATATACCTCCTGAATTATGTAATTCTATATTTATTGCAATCCCCAAGAAATCAGGAGCCTTGGAATGCGATCAACATCGAACAATTACTTTAATGAGCCACATCACGAAGATTCTACTGAGAATTATCATGCAAAGAGTCAGGAAGAAAATACAATCCGAAATAGGAGAAGAACAATGTGGGTTTGTAGAAGGCAAGGGCACAGTAAATGCTGTGTATATACTGAGAACAGTAATTGAACAGTCTATAGAAGTAAACAAAGATCTATATCTTTGCTTTATTGACTACACAAAGGCTTTCGATAAAGTACGACATGTCGACATGATAAGGATGCTTGAAGATCTACAAATTGATGGAAAAGACCTTAGACTTGTAAAAAAACATATATTGGAAACAACAAGCTGCCATCAGAATTGATAACGATGTAGGTCAATATCAGCCTATTAAAAGAGGTGTGAGACAGGGATGTGTAATGTCTCCAGATCTTTTTTCCCTGTACAGTGAAAATATTTTCAGAAATATAGAAGATATGGAAGGAATCAACATTGGGGGACGATACATCAATAACATTAGATATGCAGATGATACAGTCTTGATTGCAGACAATGAACAGGACCTGCAACATTTAGTAGATGCGGTTGTTGCACACAGTGAACAACTAGGGTTAGAACTGAATATTAAGAAGACACAGATTATGGTCGTCACTGGGAAGAAGGAAATACCACAATGTGATATACGAGTAAATGGGCATATTCTTAAGCAAGTGAATCGATACAGTTATCTCGGCACAGTCATAACATCTGATGGGAGATGCCTTGAAGAGATTAAAACAAGAATTGCCATTGCGAAGGTAGCCTTTTGCAAGATGAAAAAACATACTGACCAATAAAAAGATATCAATTGAAACGAGAAAACGGGTGTTGAAGTGCTACATAGAACATACTTTTGTTCCAAATTTACTCTTATAACAGAGTAACAGTTATATGATAGATGTAAAGGAAGTCCTGGTTGTAGTTTCCATAGGTTTTATTTGACTGAATACATCGGAATATATAAAACAGCATACAAGAAGTTTTCTGTTATTACAAAAGATGTCAACTCAAGGTCCAGCCAGTAACTCCGATCTCTAACTCCCGCGTCACGGCTTGAGCGTCCCTAGTTACGTTTATACGGGATGCTCAACCGTGCCTAGTCTTTGCACATCACCTCCTAACCCACTAACAGAGATGGTGCTCTGTTACATTACATAACATTAAGTTACCTAGACAATTGACTTGAGGACGCAAACTACAGGTATCTCTGAAGTCGGAGTGGGTTCGTCTGCTGGCAAGGGACACTGGTAATAAGGACAGATAATCCACATGCAAAGATCAGTCCAGAGCACTAGAAGTAGTTTGTGCATGGACGAAGCTTGAGTTCAAAATCGAGCGAACGAAAACAGAAAAAGTGTGAATGAACGCAACGTCCGGCAGAGGATATGCAAGATTGACATTGCATTGGTGATTATATCATCAGATGGAAGATGCATGTTCGGGACAAATGGCGTAGCTGGTTTTGTCGCAAAACGGACTGGTTTTGCCTTGTGCTGTAATATGTGGCTGCTGGTTTTCTAGGGATTGCCATTTCCATAGAAGGTGAACTGTATTTTCGTGGAGGACTTTTGTGTTGACATTCTGGCGGCGGCATTATGCACAGTGTACCTTTGCGCAGGGGCGTCACTAGGGGGGGTGCGGGCCGGACCGGGTGACACCAACAAGGGGTGACACCAAAATAAAAAAATTGCTATATGCGATTATATATGGTACAGGAACACTCGGAAGAAGACCATGGTGAAAGTCTAGAGGGGTGACACCAAGAGTTTACCGCACTGGGTGACACCAACCCCAGTGACGCCACTGCCTTTGCGAGCTGTTGGTTTTTTGAGACTCCTGTATTTTCAACTGTTCACATGAGACTGTAAGGAGCATTTTATGTGATATTCACTAGCACAGGAACGGAGCATAATGGGGACAGCCCGTTGCTGTGAAGTTGGAACTGCGACTAACTAACTAACTAACAACTATGGAAGAAGTGTTGCAGACAGAGGAGAATAGGTTAAAAAAAAAAAAGCTGCGTTTCGGAAAATGAAGTGTAAATTAGTAGCAAAATGAAGTATCAATTAGTAGCTATCATTGAATGTAAGAACAAGAGAACTGACTACTATTATATTGAACGTGTGTTATTGAATGGCAGTGAATCTTAGTACGTGAATGAACATAATAGGAAGATTGACTTATTTGGTTGTTTCGGGATGTAAGAGCTTGGAAGCAGCGGGGATGTGATCCCTGAGTCGAATGTTGCGAATACTTTTGACTACCAAAGTAACTAACAACGATTGTTTGGAAGAAACTAATGAAGGCAAAAAAATTTTATACAATTATAAGAAAGATGACGACGTTGATGATGATGGCCTCGAGTGCAATTGTTCACCAAGGCGACAGCATCGTCTAGCGATAAAAGACTCGGATGTAACTGGGGAATCCAACACCGAGGCGAAATCAGGCAAAACAAAGAAGACAGATGTCGTGGCGAGCTAACAGGTTAAAAGTCATGTGAAGATTCCGCATTCTCGAGGCAACAGATTCGACCAAGCCATCAATCTTCCCCGTTGTCGTTAAATTGAACGGAAGGTTAAGGTCACTACGTGGCAAACACTTCCTGACAACTAGGATTAAATGGTAAGAAATAATATGAAAGATATTTCACCGATCAGGAAGTGTCAAAAAAAATAATCTTTTCCTAACCACAATAGGCTTGTGAAAGTAGCTAAGAATTCCCTCTTCTGTACTTGGTGAGAATTCACTCTTCTGTAATTGGCTAAAGTATTCAGCGTAGTGTCACAGCAGTTAGTGCACTGGCATTCCAACACAATGATCTTTTGGGTTCAATTTACATTGGTGGCAAGACTGTTGTCAGATTAGGCTGGTTGAACCAAGTGTTTATACAATGGCAATTTCCATTGGTGGCAAGACTGTTGTCAGATTAGGTTGGTTGAACCAAGTGTTTATACAATGGCTATTAGAGATGTTGCATGTCCTTCACAGGACGTAGAAGTCAACCCCAGCATTTTAGCTGTTCGTGATTCCTTGGCAAGTTTTACATTCAGTAGTTTGCCATTTATTTCTGAATGACCGTCACCTATACCTTAAAAAAAAAAAAAACCAACACCGCTGTGTTTCGAACCCGGTTAAACGGGATTACGAATTGCGTCCGCAACGCCTTCGCCTCGGAGATTAAAGATGTGTTGGTCTACGTGGCAAAGGAATTTACGGACGCGGTTCGTAGTCCTGTATATACACGTTCTAAATACAGCTGCGCGCGATTTGGCAGCAGACTGCGTTGCGTTGGTTTTGCGTTGGTATCGGTGCCGGTCGTTCAGAAAGTAATGGCAAGCTGCTGAACGTAAACTTGCCAAGAGATCACAGCGGCAGAAATTTCGGTGTTGACTGCCATGTCCTGTAAAAAGGATATGCAGAAAAAAAAAATGATTAAAGATGTGGAAGCGTAGTGACCCAGTGGCTAGAACGTTTGCTTGCCGACCCAGTGGTCCTCTCATTGAATCTGCCTCGAGGCGGGGAGTTTTAAACTTTGACCTCTCCTCTCAGGTCGACTCCAAATTAGAATGGGTACCTAGGAAATGTTCTGGAAAGTAAAGGTGAACGTGTGATATAAGGTGTATTTTTAATGACTGCAGTGTTTGAAAATGTTGCCGGTCCAAGTTTTGTATTTACCCATTGTGTTGTATGAACTTTACAGAGGGTGAATACAAAACTTGGACCGGCAATATTTTCAAACACTGCACAGTCATTAAACATACACCCTATATTAGTCATCTGGACAATATATACAAGTTTATGAAAATGTGAGGCTAACACCATATACCCATAACACTACACATCAAATTGTTGAAGCAGGTTCTGTACTTTGTTTTGGTTATTGTTATTATTATTTTATTATTATTATTATTATTATTATTATTATTATTATTATTATTATTTGCGTTCACTAGTTTTCAAGTCAAACGTAGTCCATACATGCTACTTATAGCAGCACTGGACTGAATTTTACATGTGGATTAATTTTCCCTATTACTAGTGTTCATCACCATCAGGCGAACCCACTCCGACTTCAGATGTACTTGTACTGTACGTCCCCAGGTCAAGGACGAGAAGTCAACATTTTAGTCCAACTGCCCGGTGTAGGGGTTGAACCCCCTACCCTAGCATCAAAACACCGAATGTGTAAAAACTAACCTCTTATCCATTCGGCCATGCTGACATCCCTATTAGAGATTGATATGAGAGAGCCAAATTAAATTGATCTGCATTATATCCACTAAACCACAGTTCGCATGCTGTCCCATTGTTAGAGATTGATACGAGAGAGCCAAATTGATCTATATTATATACACTAAATCAAAGTTCGCATACTGTTCCACTATTAGACATTATATACACTATTAGACATTGTATACACTAAATCATCTGATGGGAGATGCCTTGAAGAGATTAGAACAAGAATTGCCATGGCGAAGGTAGCCTTTTGCAAGATGAAAAACATACTTACCAATAAAAAGATATCAATTGAAACGAGAAAAAGAGTGTTGAAGTGCTACATAGAACCTGTACTTTTGTATAGATGTGAAACGTGGACAATGAGCACAGAAGCAGAAAAGCATCTGATGGCTGTGGAAATGTGGTTTCTGAGGAAAATGCAAAGAATACCATGGACAGACAGAAAAACCAATGAATAAGTCCTACAAGAAACAAATGAAGATCGTAAACTGATTAGAGACATTGGACGTAGACAATCAAAAATTTTTGGGCATGTTATGAGAAGAAATGAATTGGAGAACTTGGTGACAACTGGCAATATCGAAGGGAGGAGACCAAAGGGAAGAAACACAATTAGACACCTGGATGGCTTGGCCACGTTGCATGGTCGACACAGAAACACGGAGCTGATCCACGACTCTGGTCATCGAGTGAGATGGCAAAACATGACCGCCCACGCTTATCGGCATGGCACATGATGGATCTCATCTCATCTCATCGTGTTCCTCTTGTACCTTGCGGTGTCGAGGTGAAGTATAAACTTCGTGAGAGTGCCCGGTTATGGGCTTCGTATATCGACATTCCCATGGATTCTGTTATTCCCTCCGTCCAACGTTTACGTGGTCGGCCTCTTCCTCTGTTTCCATCTGGTCTGTACATCATTGCTTGTTGTGGCATGCTGTTGACTGGTAGCCTACTTGCATGGCCAAACCATTTGACTTGCTGCTTTCTAATAAAATCTAGAGCAGCTTTAACCCCCACTTTAGTCCTGATTTCTTCATTTCTGATCTTATCTCTTCTTGATACGTTGAGTATTCTTCTCAGGAACCTAATTTCTGTTGTTGTGATTTTTCTTTTCTCTTTTTCTGTCATTGTCCAGGTTTGGCATTGGTAGCACAGAGTTGGTAGGAAGATTGTGTTGTAAAGTGCTTTCTTAGTAGTTATTGATACATGTTTGTTCTTTAGTATTGGTGCCATTTGTCCAATGAGTTGATTTGCCGTATTGCACCTATTTTCGATCTCGTCTTCTGATCTGCCATTTGATGATATTATACTTCCTAGGTACTTGAAGCTCTTTACTTGTTTCAAGGGATGTTCGTTTAGGTGAATTGTTGCTGTTTGTTCTTCTTTAGTTATAGTCATTACCTCTGTTTTGCTTGTGCTAATTTTCATGTTATGTTCCCTACACATTTCGTTTAGACTATTCATGTGGTCTTGTAATTCAGCTTCTGATTTTGCTATTAGTGCTTGGTCGTCCGCAAACAGGAGTTCTCTAATGGTTAGATTTGCAGATGGTTCTTCTTCTGTGTTCTCGTCATGCGGTATTCTTGCTGTCTCTGCTTGGCTGGTTTCTTTACATATGTTGTCTATATATGTTATGAACAAGAGAGGGGACAGGACACAACCTTGTCGTACTCCAGATCTTATGGTGAAGGGTTCTGAGTGTCCTCCAGTTGCTCTCACTATGCATTCACTGTTGTTGTATAAACTTCTACATAGGTTTGTTAGATGTGTACTCACTCCATATTGTTTAAGGATTTCCCACAGCTTGTTTCTATCTACCCTATCAAATGCCTTTTCTTGGTCGACAAAGGCTAAGTAGAGTGTTTCATTGAATTCAATTGATTTTTCTATAAGTTGTCTAAGAGCAAAAATGGCGTCTGTGCATCCTTTGTTTTTCCTAATTCCAAGCTGCGTTTCGCTTAGCTGGGGTTCTAAAGTAGTTCGTAATCTTTTTTCAAGAATTTTGCAAAATATTTTCCCAGTATGACTCAACAGTGAAATGCCTCTGTATTGTGTGCAATCTCTTTTGCTGCCTTTGTTTTTCCAAATTGGGATAATTATGGCGTTTCCCCAGTCTCGTGGTGTCTGTTGTTCTACCCAAACATGGTTGAATAGTCTATGTAGCCAAGCTGTTCCTACTTCCCTTGCTGCTTTAATTAGTTCATTTGGTATTTCATCCTGTCCTGGTGATTTGTTCAATGGGGCTAATCTGATGGCTTCTATAATTTCTTCTTTTAGTATGTCTGGTTCTAGTTCCTCGGTGACATCTGTGTAGGTCTCTTGAATTCCTGTGACATCTGATGGGATGTTGAGAAGTTGTTCGAAATACTGCTTCCATCTTATTAGGATCTGTTTTTGTTCACTTATTGGTTCTCCATTTTCGCTGTTAATTATTTCAGTTGGGTCAAAGGGTTCTCCTCTGGTTCGCATTGCACTTATCTTTTTGTAGAAGTTTCTGGTTGCCTCCTTGTAGTTTTTATTTAGGGTTTCTCCATACTCTTCCCAGTCTTTTTGTTTTTCCCTCTTTACTATTCTACTCACATGTCTTCTCGCTATTCTGTATTCTCTGTAACATGATGGATGGATACACTAAATCACAGTTCGCATACTGTTCCATCATTAGACATTATAACAAATATTAATGGTAGTGCACACAGATTCACAATTCCACCATAACGAGTTCGAAAGCTAGAACACGCGACTTGGCAGCAGATCACATTGCAATGTTTTTCGCAATGGTTTGAGCGGCAAGCAATAGTACACTAGTGAACGTAAAATTGCCTAGAAAATCACAGAGAGCACAAAATTGGCTGGGTTTAATTGCAATGTCCTGTAAAGAACATGCAAGTAAATATATACACAGTTATATCGAATTTAGTATTAATTTGCTCGTTGATTCACTCGTGAATTTAGTATTGATTCGCTCTTTGAGTCACTCATAGTGAATTGGGTATTGAATAGCTTGTTTATTCACTCATTGTGTGCGTGTGTGTGTGTGTGTGTGTGTGTGTGTGTGTGATATATATATATATATATATATATACATATATATATATATATATATATATATATATATATATATATATATATATATATATATAAAGCTGCTTTCCTACCGGGATAGAAGTGCAGCCATCAACATCCTCTTCTTCTCTTCCTTCATTTGCTTCGGTGAAGTGTTGGGGAAGCGATGTAACGATCTTTTATGCGCCCTTTTAATGTTCTTTATAAGTTGGTATTCATTTCTCTAAAGTTGTTCTTGATACAATTTTTCCATCTATTAATTCGTCTTCCCCTTGCACTGCATCAATTATATTTTTGTTTTCAATGTAGCCCTTTGTGGCAGGCGGTATCAGGGCATTCTTCTGAGATGGCAAGCCATTTAATCTTTTTTATTTTTTTATGAAGTGCCTGGCTGGTTTCAAACCTAGTCGTCTCCTAATTTCCTCATTCCTAATTCTATCTCTCGGAGTCTCCGTGGCGAAGTGGTGAAGTCATCTGACTCGGACTCAGAAGGTTGTGGGTTAGATTCCAGACCGCATCCTTCGGTTCACAAGTGCATTTGTATTTTATACTCCTGGGGATCATCGCTGAAGCTACGGAGTTCGTGCTTTATGCGACGCTTTCGGCAGCTCGCACTGCAGAAAGAGACCGAGCCATATGAGATAAAACCCTGTGTAATGAAGTCGACCCTGTCGACTTTTAAGCGACTTTTTAAATTTTATCTCTCACAGTCATCATCTTCCCCAGAATTCTCAATGTCGTATAACAAATCTAACGCCATTGTTTGTACAATAACATCAACGATATTTATATCCTTATGTTTCTGCCCCGGGCCCCCCCCCCCCCCCCCCCCCCATTGGAGTAAAGCCACTCAACCAATCTAGGTGTGATCTTCTTGTGTGGGTTTTTTTATTTATGTAACTTGTGACACAATTCTTCATGTAGTCTAACAATCCGAATGACGTTGTTTGTTTGTTTGTTTGTGTTTTTTTTTTTTTTTTTTGTACAAAAACATCAACGATACTGGATATTCTTTGTTCTGCTCTTTATCCCCCAATGGAGCAAAACAAAATTATTTCTTATCCTTTACAGGACGTAATTTTTTGGCTGTTCGTGATTACTGGGTAAGTTTAGGTTCAGTAGTTTTCCATTGCTTTCTGAACGACCGGCACCCATACCATGTCATTAAAAAAATCCAACGCAACGCGGTCTGCTGTCAAATCGCCGGCAGGTGTGTTTTAAACTCGGATTGCAGGATTACGAACTGCGTACGTAACACCTTCGCCACGTAGCTTTTTTAATTGTGAAATGTAAATTGGGCAGTGCACTACTGGGCATGACTGAGGTAATGAATGCCTTGAGGAGAACATGTCCAAGGATAAGATGTTAACGAGACACTGAATGCCAAGTTTGTTCTCAGACTACACACAAACCTGTCAACATGACTATTTGTCAAGTTCAGAAAATGCACTGATTCTGCCTGAAGTTCATGAGGGTAGTGTCCTTGTCTGCTGCATGAAGGAGGAACTTGTCAGCCTTGCATTCTTTAGCCACGGAATACCAGATGTTTACGGGAGAGCATCGTCAGCACATGCTATAACCACAAATGTGGTGGTGGTGTTGATGATGGAGGGGGAGGGGTGGGGGTGGTTGGAGAGAGGGAGTGCTGAATGTAGTTTGTGCTCGCAATCGTGTGTGTGTGTGTGTGTGTGTGTGTGTGTAGAGAGAGAGAGAGAGAGAGAGAGAGAGAGAGAGAGAGAGAGAGAGAGAGGAACGGGTAGTGCTGAATGTAGTCTGTGCTTGTGTTCATGTTTGTCTGATGTGTGTGTGTGCGCGCGAGCGTGTGTGTGTGTGTGTGTGTGTGTGTGTGTGTGGTGTTTATGTAAGTATACTAAGTTAAGTTAGTTGCATGTCCCCTAAAAGACTTTGCAATCAACCCCAACATCAGTGCGCTGTTTGTGGTTTGTTAGCCAATGTTTGATATATTCAGAAAGAGAAGACTGAATGTGACAAAACGCCAGTGGCCCATGTCCTCATGCCTTCTTTGGGTTTGGGTAAACAGGGGGAAACAGCTTTCGGGAACCCACAGTTCTCTTATTCGCTCAATCACCATGGAAGATAGTTCTATGGGATTCTTTAACAACACGATCTTTTTAATAGAACGATTAGATATATGTCTTGTCTTGGGGGAAAACCCGATAGGGCACCTTGCACCAAATATGCACTAATGTAAAGTCTTAGGCCATCAATGGCGGTTTAATCACCTACCATATGTAGACTGCCTCATGTCTATTTGACACTTCAAAGAGTGCGACAGATGAAGCGCAGCATGCTACTGGCTGATTAAAAGGTAACAATGGGGTTTATTTAATACTGCTAGACCTTGGTCTATAAAGCTAACTGGTGGTCTCGACTAGTGAGACGAATTGGCGAAACGGCAGTCTTGCCATATTGGGAGTGGGTTGACCGATGGCCAATCTAGCTAAGCGTCTTCTTCTTGGCATTGCCTGGGAACGAATCTGAGCAATATAGCTTCCCAGATGATTTCGCTTGTTCTTGGCAGCAGATGGGCGAGGGCTATCTTTCTTCATACGGCCTGAACTCTACATACTGTCATCTTTCATTTAACTATAAAAATTACATATCCACGGATTCCCACCATTTATGATCTATCTTTTTGAGCCGGAAGAGGCTATCCACTGTGCTATCTCTTTCATCTTTTAGCGGATAGGGTGGCCGGGTGAACTGAATAGTTACTGGTCGATAAGATCATCTAGTTCTACGTGTAGGGTGAGGCACTGCCGGTACATTGCGGCGACAGCTCAGACAAGAGCAGCAGCCGGAAGGAGTAGTATCTTCTTTCCTATTCTTGCTAGGGATGGGGAACTACACTGCGTGCCATACAGCCCCACTACTATAATATTAGTTGGGGGGGGGGGGGGGGGGGGGGTGAGAAACACATATCACTACGCACACCGCACTGCAAGAGTTTTGTCGTGAGAAAGGCAGGGTTTGCAAGTGAGAGATAAGCCTGGAAATGAATGTGCCCAATAATAATAAAGGCTTGGTATGAGTGTGGAGAGTGAGTCTTGTATGCAAAAAGTACGTAGGGTCAAACGACAAGACTTCGTCAAGCTGAAGGCCTAGTCTAGGAAAGACGCCACCAATCCAGGACCTCTTGTCAGGTTAGGCCAATTCAAGCAGGTCTCTTGATTAGTCCTATTATGTAGATATTTTGTTTTAACAACTCATATGCTGAGACCAGTAGGAGTCTCCATGTCGGCTGTACCTGAAGTTTAAGCTGGAGACTTTCACCAATATTTATCATCTCCAGGGTCCTTCTTTTGGAAGTAAGAACAGATCTGAAGGTGTCGACAGGGCTCTACACAGAAAGGATGTTTAAGACGATGCCATGTCAAGTTTTGGGCCATGCCAGGTCTAAGGGTATGATCTCTACGAAATAGAGCCACTGGTGACCTTGAAAGAATGACCATCAGCCGTTCTGACACATCACCAGTCATCTCGATACGCTAGGATCGAGTCCTTTTGTATTATTGGCTGGACCCCGCCAATCACTCAGACACACCCATTATTATATAAGAACTGTTCTCCATGATAATTTTTCCTACCCGACATTATGCCAAGTGATTCCATGGCACTTCCCTAGAACATTTGATTACTATAGACTGTGGTCCATGGAAACTTGGAAGCTTGATTCTACAGCGGCCTGCTGTTCCTACAACCGATCGGGAAGGAGAATACTAACCGAAGGACCTAATCGGTGAGGCAGATGTCGACTGATGGGACTTTGTAGTACTCTTCGGTCTATGAGGAAAAGCCATGAGGCTCTGTGCCTGAACTTTATCCTTGTTGTGTCTGTTTAGAACTATCTGTTTAACTGCCTTGATGTTTTCCTGTGCTGTTCTTTATTAATTTAATAAATCACGTTTTAGTTTACTCCAACGATCACCGTGTTGTCTATGGATCAGCCAGAAAGACACGTCAGGGAATAGGTCCCGAGGTCGAAAGAGAGAGTGACAGTGAGTCCGGGGAACGGAGGAGGGTTGGCAAGCAAAGACCTATCCCAGCCAGGGCGAAAGAATAATTTTGAAACATTGTGACATAGTTATTTGGGACCCTCCACGTAGCTTGTTACACTGAATATAAACATGTTAGGTATATGTGAGACCAGCTGGAAAGGAATGGACATTATAACATTCGAGGAATATAGCAAAATCCATTCTGGTGAAGAGAAAAAAACAGCGAGGGATAGCACTTATAATGGATACAGAGAGATCAAAATCGATCAAAGAATATTGGACTGTGTCAGACAGAATTAGTTAGTTAGTTAGTTAGTCGCGGTTCCAACTTCACGGCAACGGGTCGTCCCCATATTGCTCTGTTCCTGTGCCAGTGAATATCACACAAAATGCTCCTCACTGCCCTATGTGAACAATGGAATAGACAGGAGTGTCAGCAAGCCAACAGCCCGCACAGGTACACTGTGCATAATGCCGCCGCCAGAATGCCAACACAAAAGTCCTCCACGAAAAATACAGTTCATCGTCGATGGAAACGACTTTTATCCCATATGGCTCGGTCTCTTTCCGCAGGGCGACCCACCGAAAGCGCTGCACAAAGCACGAACTCCGTAGCTACAGCGCGACTCACAGGAGTCTCCTGAAAAAAGTACTCGTGAACCGAAAAGGCAAACCAGTCAATCCAGTAACAGCCGGCCGCCATCGTTCCGAACACGTAGTTCACGCTAACAACAACCGGGGACAGATGCAAAAGCATTCCACGCGAAATTCACAGCTCACAGTGTCGCGCCACGCACTCACTCAGTAGCAGGGCGACGGAACCATAGCCTCCTTAGTCGCCTCTTACGACGTGCATGGTAGGCAACAGTGTTACTATTCTTTGCTCCCCCGTATAGGCCCCGGCAACACACGACTATTACTGGTAAAGTTGAGTGGAAGATCTTTCGATATCAAAATCATACAAGTTTATGCACCAACGACAGACAGCAGTGATGACAGCATAGATGAATGTTATAATGATTTGGAGAATGCCTTCAAGAAATGCAAGCATTCATGATTAAATATCATAATGGCCGACTTTAATGCTTAAGTTGAAAATCAACAGAACGAATGCAAAGTAGGCAAGTATAGACTAGGGGGACAGAATGAAGGAGGTTGCAGACTTGTACAGTGGACAAAAGAGCATGGTATTATTATTGGAAATACCTGGTATCAACATCATCAAAGGAGATTATGGAAATGGAGGAGTCCTGACTATAAGATCAGAAATAAGATTGATTGCATCCTCATTAACAGAAGATTTCGAAATGCCTTAAAAGTGCAAAAATTATACTAAGCGCAGACTGCTACAGCGACCATAGATTAATCATAAGCAATATACATATAACATTGAAGGATATCAAATATACACAAAGAAACACAATTTGATCTGCGTGCACTGAAGAGAGAGCGATACAGATAAATTCAACGTAGAGATAAAGAATAGATTTGATGCATTAACCGATATGGAAATGTTATTTCAAGATGTCAGTAATCAATGGGAAATATTAAAGAAATCAGTCAATCAATCTGCAGAAACAACTATCCCAAAAATGAAGAGATGGGACGTAAGAAACGGATGACGGAAGACATCTGAAATCTCTTGGAAATAAGAATAAATAACTAGAATAACGTGAGAAATATGAAGAGATTCACTTGAAAATTATAAAACTTGCAAAGAGGGAAAAGAAGCAGGGAAAGTTGCAGCGACATTGAAAACCAATACAACACCTGGAATACCAAATTAATGCACAAAAGAATTAATGACATCACTAACAAAAGAACACACATCAACGGGTTGCCTAGAAAAAAAAAGATGGCAAAATGATAACAGAAATATATCAGATATTACATGCATGGTCAGATTATGTGAAAGACCTTATGACTATAAAAGAGAAGAACAGTATGCTATTCGGAATTATAATGAAGAACCATAAATTTTGAAGATGGAAGTTCAGAATACTCTTAACAATATGAAAACGGACAAGACCCCGGGTGCAGACAACATCACAACATAAATGATCAATGCCTTAGAAGAATATCGAATAGACCAGGTCACCAGACTGCTCACGGGATACTGTGAGTTAATGATTCCCTGATGAACTTTAATAGTAAGATTAATTGCAATGTAGGAGGAGGGTTAACAATCGAGTACGTCAGTCTGAGATGAGGATAAATTAAAGATCATTGACCGAATGGTATAAAAATAGGATACAGTGTGAGGGGTCATTGCCCATCGACTTCAACGGACAAAACAACGCGGAGACAGCAGGTTGGGGAACCAACGGGGGAACACACGAAGACGGTGATCCAAGAGTTAGAACTCTTTGATCTGCGACGAGTGGTGAACGAGGGGACCAGCGGAAGAACGGAGCAAACACGAGAAGGAGCGGGCAATTAACGAATACGTGACTTCACAGACTTTTGATGTGGGGACTTGTGGCAACTTTGATTGTGGATCAAAAACAACGGAGAATTGGACACTCGGTATAAATTGGTGGAAAACTTGTTTTGGAGTTAGTGTGTGTTCCCAAACTGGGCAGATATATCTATGCATCCTGTGTGTGGAAAGAAATTATAGTCCCTTATTGTTTAAAGGCGATGGGATATTAGTGCATATGTGCTTATATATATATTTCAATTCATGGATGAACATAGAAGTGATAAGGTAATCTAACCTTAGCGTAATAGTCTAGCATAGGGAAATAGGCGTTTGTGCTTGGCTTTTAGCATTTCCTTCGTTTAGCTAATCGGTTAGACTTTAGTGCACTTATCTGTCTTATGTCAGAGTATCTTTCGGAAGCTTCTCAGTACGGCTGGAGAAAGACACTCACATAAGAAATAGTTTGAAGCAGACTCATATCACCTGAATATATATATATCACTCACAGGTTTCACTAGAAGTATCCTGATACAATCAGAGACGATAATCTCAAGGCACTTCACTTGGGCGGAGATCAAATACCTCACTAGAACAATGAATAACATAGACAGGTTCTAATCGTGAGGCGAGATAACCCATAGCCCTAAATGAACTCTGAAAATAATAAAAGAATATCCAGATAACCCAAGTAAAATGGAAAAGGACGATTAAACTGATGAAAGCAAAGCAAAATAAAACTGCCCACTTTTGCACGGTAGACTAATAGAAAAGAGACAATAGATAAGTCAGAACATTTATAGTAAAATTAGACACTGTGTTGGACTGTGGTGATGTGGTTTCAGTGTTGGATTATTAACTTCATGAAGCAGACTCTGGCGAAGTCATAGACTTACTGGAATATCATTATTTTACGGTGATCCAACTGTGAACATTTTCCCAATATCGGATAACGTCCAGACGCAAGCAGAACAGAACATCCAGGGTGAGAGCTGTCCATTTCTATGTTTGATGTCCTGTGGTTTGGCCGTATGACGATGCGAGATGCGATACGGAGACTAAACATTCAGAGTCCTATCTTGCACCCACAATAGAAGACACTACCAAATACATATACACAGTCCATACATACACCAGACATAGTTTTAATTAATAAATATTTTATTAATTGTTGAAGGAAACTGTTGTCGGAGTATGTGATGAAGGAATAAGAGAGAGAGAGAGAGAGAGAGAGAGAGAGAGAGAGAGAGAGAGAGAGAGAGAGAGAGAGAGAGAGAGAGAGAGAGAGATATGGAATAGAAGACAGAAGGGAGGAGTGTAGACAGAAGTCTGTCAATAATCCCAAAGTATAATAAGCTTAAAGGTGTGCTTGTTGATTCCACGTTCCTCCCGGGACGACAAGTGACACTGAACACAATATATGACACTGAAGATATACCTCCTGATTTATGTTATTCTATATTTATTGCAATCCCGAAGAAATCAGGAGCCTTGGAATGCGATAAACATCGAACAATTAGTATAATCACATGTGGTATGGTCGAGAATAAAAACAGAGCTGATCCACGACTCTGGTGATCCCGTGAGATGGCGAAACATGACCGCACAAGCTTATCGGCATGGCACATGATGATGATGAGGCAATGTATGTCATTACTTGCTGAACAGCCGATGCCTGCTGACACTAGAAATCAGCAGAAAGCGTTCTGTTTCCAAGTAGCGCACAGCTGATTTGGAACACTCGTCTCGGTGAAACGAGGAGCGGCTGGCCGAGTGGCTAGAACGCCGGACTCTCAATCGGGAGACCCGGGTTCGAATCCTCGGTAAGGTGTGGGTTTTTTTTTTCTGTCGGGGGCAAAAGAACATCCTAACCTGCACAGTTCGCGGCCACTAGCCAGGCGGCCCTAATTCCTGAGGCTCAAAGGCCCCTCTGCCATACACCGCAAGGTACTATATTGGCAGTAAATGACAGTCTCGGTGAAACAGGAACTTTGAAACTTGAAAGTGTGAGTTTACAGTGTTACTATTCGTTGCTTTCTTTTGAGCCTTGGTAACATATTCTCAGCACCCATTTGTACACTTGGTCGATCGATCCTTTGGCTGACTCGGTCACATGATTATTAAAATCTGAGCCAGGCGATGGACCCTAATATAACTTCTCTTCTGAGCTTGAGCAGGGTAAGGGTATTGGTAGAATGGCACTGTGGTGAAGGGGTTACGGGCGCAACTCGTAATAATCTCTTACCGCGTTCGAAACACAGCTGCGGGTGATTTGGCAGCAGACCCCCTTGCGTTGGTATTTCATACAAAGGTATGAGTGTCGGTCGTTCAGAAAGCAATGGCAAACTTCTGAACGTAAAACTTGCCTAGAAATCACAAACAGCCAAAAATGCAACGGTTGACAGCGACGTCCTGTAAAAGATATGCAATAAATTACTATAACACATTTTGGTGATAGTGCCAGATGGCGAAATATAACCACACACGCCTTTCTGCATGGCACAAGATGATGATAAACACACCTGCATTGCACATTTAATAAAACAATAGTAAATCACCCTTTCTCACGCCGTAAGTTGCATTGGACATATGGTGATAGTCGCATATGTTTAACTGATTCAGTGCTAAACAAAAAGGTAGGTTTGGACCACACATGGTACACAGTCAAGGGATCAATTATTATAATGTAATTTCCGTTCACGGAGCATTACAATTGCGGAAGATACCACGAAACAAAACAAATAACACGATAACTTTACTACAGCAATAAATCGCTTTTCTGTTCAAATGGGAGGTCATGCTTGCTTGCTTGCTTGTGTTCGCTGGCTGTGATCTCCAGCGTGAAGTCCTGTATGTCGGATGAATACATCCTGTTGTCCAACATCAGTGTGATGTCATACAAGACCTGAGGTTTGCGTGAGTATTCCTTTGGCACTGAATCAGTTAATAGACCAATCGGCACTGGGTGGGTGATGTGATTGGTATCACTCCACCGCCTTTGCTTCCCAAGACATTTCCTGATGCCCATTTTAGGCTAACGTATGGATGTGAGAGTTGGAAATCAACGGTAGCTTTAGATAAAAAAATTAGACAATTTTGAGAACAAATGTCTTAGAAAAGTTCTTAACCTCCACTGGACAAATTTCAGAACCAATACACAAATAAGACAAGAGACTAAGCAAGACATTGTATCCAATTTTATAAGAATAACGCCGTTGGAACTACATCGGCCATGTACTCAGAATGGACAAGACAAGACTCCCCAACCAAGCCCTCTTATGGTCACCAGTAGGGAAAAGAAAACGGGGAAGACCAAGAGAGACCCTTCATAGAACCACCACCAGAGAAGGCTCATTCAACGGCCAAGTGAACATCCAGGATCTACAACAGGTAGCAGCGAACCGCCGGACATGGAGAGCCATGACTTCTGCCCTATGCGCCGACTTAGGCTCAAGAGGAAAGACTAACTAACTAACTAATTTTAGGCTCGCTAGACCTGGGAGTCCTGAGTAATTTAACTGATTAAGTGTCATGAGATAATTAATCATATTAAGCGACTTCCCGTATATGCTATGGGCTTATGTATCGTCGAAACATTGTCATTGTGTTATAAAGTCTGCTACCATATGAACAATAACAAAAAAAAAACTCTGACACACCTCTACTTCCCATTTTCCGCCTTTCATTTTTGTTTTATCCAATCCTACTTTTTGTTTGGTATAATTCAGTTTTAAGAAGCCGCTCTGGTGCGGATTCGAGCCCCACCAGGCAGGCCAGCAAGCGTCAAGTCACTACGCTACCGCGGTTCCCGCTTAGTAGTAGTAGATTTAGCCCAAATATACAACACCCCCTGCCAGTTGTGGTAAGACACGGAGGTAACATGGGAGAAAATAGCTAAAAATGCCAAGAATGCGGTAGTGAACTTGACTGGAAGGTTGAGGAGGGTGCATGCGCCAGCCACACAATGTCAGTTGACGGTTCTTAGCAAGACAACAGACTGGGGTAGACACGGCTTTGCTGGTGTGGAGTTCATCAGTAGTCACAGCTGTGGTAGACTTCCTGTCACTAGCAGCCGTGATTAATGACTTCGGCCGTTGTGCCGGGTTTTCTTTCGCTTATTTTTCGTTTTTCGTATTCATTTGAAAAAAAATAAATAAATAAATAAATAAAACCGATTACGAAAATTGAGTTCAGGAGAAAGATGGCGATCTGTTGATTGAAAGGGTGAGCAGACAAAGTATAGACACGAGCGCACGCACACCTATATTCACATGTCTATTAATGACAAATTATGACTAAACTTGCATTCACATGTTGATTAATGACATATTATGACTAAAACCTAGAACTCCCGACTCTCCTTCGGGAGACCCGGGTTCGATCCTTCGGTAAGGTGTGGGATGTTTTTCTGTCGGGGGCAAAAAGAAAATCCTAACCAGCACTGTTCGCGGCGACTGCACTAGCCAGGTGGCCTTAATTCATCTGGCTCAGAGGCCCCTCTGTCATACATAGCAAGGTACTAAATTGACACCAAATGACAGTTTTTTAATGACTAAAACCTACATTAAATTTTTTGATTAATGATCTATTATGACTAAAACCTACATTCACTTGTTGATTGATGACCTATTATAACTAAAACCTACATTCACTTGTTGATTAATGACTTATTATGACTAAAACCTACATTCACTTGTTGATTAATGACCTATTATAACTAAAACCTACATTCACTTGTTGATTAATGACCTATTATGACTAAAACCTGCATTCATTTGTTGATTAATGACCTATTATGACTAACACCTACATTCACTTGTTGATTAATAACCTATTATGACTAAAATTTACATTCACCTGTTGATTAATGACCTATTATGACTAAAACCTACATTCACTTGTTGATTAATAACCTACTATGACTAAAACCTACATTCACTTGTTGATTAATGACCTATTATGACTAAGACATACATTCACTAGTTGATTAATAACCTATTACGACTAAAACCTACATTCACTTGTTGATTAATGACCTATTATGATTAAAACCTGCATTCACTTGTTGATTAATGACCTATTGTAACTAACACCTACACTCACTAGTTGATTAATGACCTATTATGACTAAAACCTACATTAACTTGTTGATTAATGACCTATTATGACTAAAACCTACATTCACTTGTTGATTAATGACCTATTATGACTAAAACAGAATTCACTAGTTGATTAATAACCTATTATGACTAAAACCTGCATTCATTTGTTGATTAATGACCTATTATGACTAAAACCTACATTCACTTGTTGATTAATGACCTATTATGACTACAACCTGCATTCATTTGTTGATTAATAACCTATTATGACTAAAACCTACATTCACTTGTTGATTAATGTCCTATTATGACTAAAACATACAGTCACTAGTTGATTAATAACCTATTATGACTAAAACCTACATTCACTTGTTGATTAATGACCTATTATGATTAAAACCTGCATTCACTTGTTGATTAATGACCTATTATAACTAAAACCTACATTCACTAGTTGATTAATGACCTATTATGACTAACACCTACATTAACTTGTTGATTAATGACCTATTATGACTAAAACCTACATTCACTTGTTGATTAATAACCTATTATGACTAAAACCTACATTCACTTGTTGATTAATGTCCTATTATGACTAAAACTACAGTCACTAGTTGATTAATAACCTATTATGACTAAAACCTACATTCACTTGTTGATTAATGACCTATTATGATTAAAACCTGCATTCACTTGTTGATTAATGACCTATTATAACTAAAACCTACATTCACTAGTTGATTAATGACCTATTATGACTAACACCTACATTAACTTGTTGATTAATGACCTATTATGACTAAAACCTACATTCACTTGTTGATTAATGACCTATTATGACTAAAACATACATTCACTAGTTGATTAATACCTATTATGACTAAAACCTACATTCACTTGTTGATTAATGACCTATTATGAATTAACACCTGCATTCACTTGTTGATTAATGACCTATTATGACTAAAACGTACATTAACCTGTTGATTAATGACCTATTATGACTAAAACCTATATTAACTTGTTGATTAATGACCTATTATGACTAAAACATACATTCACTAGTTGATTAATAACCTATTATGACTAAAACCTACATTCACTTGTTGATTAATGACCTATTATGATTAAAACCTGCATTCACTTGTTGATTAATGACCTATTATGACTGCAACCTACATTCACTTGTTGATTAATGACCCATTATGACTAAAACCTACATTCACATGTTGATTAATGATCTATTATGACTAAAACCTACATTCACATGTTGATTAATGACCTATTATGACTAAACCCTACATTCACTTGTTGATTAATAACCTATTATGACTAAGACCTACATTCACTTGTTGATTAATGACCTATTATGACTAAAACCTACATTCACTTGTTGAATAATAACCTATTATGACTAAAACCTACATTCACTTGTTGATTAATGACCTATTATGACTACAACCTACATTCACTTGTTGATTAATGACCCATTATGACTAAAACCTACATTCACATGTTGATTAATGACCTATTATGACTAAAACCTACATTCACATGTTGATTAATGACCTATTATGACTAAAACCTGCATTCACTTGTTGATTATGACCTATTATGATTAAAACCTGCATTCACTTGTTGATTAATGACCTATTATGACTAAAACCTACATTCACTAGTTGATTAATGACCTATTATGATTAAAACCTGCATTCACTTGTTGATTAATGACCTATTATGACTAAAACCTACATTCACTTGTTGATTAATGACCTATTATAACTAAAACCTACATTCACTTGTTGATTAATGACCCATTATGACTAAAACCTACATTGACATGTTGATTAATGACCTATTATGACTAAAACCTACATTCACATGCTGATTAATGACCTATTATGACTAAAACCTACATTCACATGTTGATTAATGACCCATTATGACTAAAACCTACATTCACTTGTTGATTAATGACCTATTATGACTAAAACCTACATTCACATGTTGATTAATGACCTATTATGACTAAAACCTACATTCACATGTTTATTAATGGCCTAGTATTACTACACTGTACTTTTACTCATTTCCCATTGGGCACTGCGTGGGAGTATGTTGACGATGCAACACGTAAGCTGGTTAGTTGCATATCTCTTACAGAACGTAGCAGTCAACCCGAGCATTAATTTGTTGTTTGTGATTCTTTGTTTTTTAAGTTGCAAATCCCTTACAGGACGTTGCACTCAATACCGGCATTTTTCAGCTGCTGTTGATGTTCTAGGCAAGATTACGCTCAGTAGTTTGCCATTGCTTTCCGAGCGACCGGCTCACATACCCCGTAAGTAACCTACGCGACGCGATCCGCTTGAGACTCAAAAGTGATTAGTTTCAATCAATCAATCATGTGCCATGCCGGAAAGCGTGGGCGGTCATGATTCGCCATTTCACTCGATCACCAGAGTCGTGGATCAGCTCAGTGTTCCTGTCTCGTCCATGCCATGTGGCCAAGCCATCCAGGTATTTTCCTCTCGGTCTTCCTCTTGGTCTGTTCCCTTCGATCTTGCCAGCTGTCACTAAGTTCTCCAGTCCATTTCTTCTCATAACATGTCCAAAAAATTTTGACTGTCTACGTCTAATTTCTCTAATCAATCTACGATTTTCATTTGTCTCTTGTAGTACTTGGTCATTGGTTTTTCTATCTGTCCATGGTATTCTTTGCATTTTCCTCAGAAACCACATTTCTGCAGCCATCAGATGTTTTTCTGCTTGACTGCACATTGTCCAAGTTTCACATCCATACAAAAGAACAGGCTCTATGTATCCCCTCAACACTCTTTTTCTCGTTTCAATTGACATCATTTTATTGGTCAGAATGTTTTTCATCTTGCTAAAGGCTACTTTCGCAATGGCGATTCTTGTTCTAATCTCTTCAAGGCATCTGCCATCAGATGTTATGACTGTTCCGAGATAATTGAACCGATTCACTTGTTGAAGAATATTCCCATTTACTTGTATATTACATTGTGGTACTTCGTTCTTCCTAGTGACGACCATAACCTGTGTCTTCCTACAATTTAATTCCAACCCCAGCTGCTCACTGTGTACAACCACAGCGTCTACTAATTGTTGCAGATCCTGTGCATTGTCTGCAATCAATACTGTATCATCTGCATATCTAATGTTATTTATGTTTCGTCCTCCAATGCTGATTCCATTTAGGTCTTCTACATTTCTGAAAATATTTTCACTGTATAGGGAAAAAAGATCTGGAGACATTACACATCCCTGCCTAACACCTCTCTTAATAGGTTGGTATTGTCCTACTTCATTATCAATCCTTATGGCAGCTTGTTGTTTCCAATATATGTTTTTTATAAGTCTAATGTCTTTCCCATCAATTTGTAGATCTGCAAGCATATCCACAATGTTGACATGTCTAACTCTATCAAAAGCCTTTGTGTAGTCAATAAAGCAAAGATGTATATCCTTGTTTACTTCTAAAGCACGTTCAATAACTGTTCGCAGCATATACACAGCATTTACTGTACCCTTTCCTTCTACAAAACCACATTGTTCTTCCCCTATTTCAGGTTGTATTTTCTTCCTCACTCTTTGCATGATAATTCGTAACAAAATCTTTGTGATGTGACTCATTATACTAATTGTTCTATGTTGATCACATTCTAAGGCTCCTGATTTCTTTGGGATTGCAATAAATACAGAATTACATAATTCAGAAGGTATATCTCCAGTATCATATAATGTGTTCAGCAGTCTAGTGACTTGCTCTAGTCCAAATTCTTCTAGAGCTCTAATCATTTCTGTTGTGATGTTATCTGCACCGGGGGCCTTGCCAGCTTTCATATGCTTAAGAACATTTTGAACCTCCATCTTTAAAATTGCTGGTCCTTCATTATTAAATCTAATAGCATACTGTTCCTCTCTGTTATCATTATACAGGTCTTTCACATAATCTGTCCATACATGTAGAATCTGATCTTTTTCTATTATGACTTTGCCATCTTTAGTTTTTAGACAGCCTGTTGATGTACTTGTTCTTTTATTAGTAAGTTCCTGAATTCTTTTGTGCACTAATTTGGTATTTTGACTGTTGTGTTGTTTTTCAATTTCTAAGCACTTTTCCTCAAGCCATGATTCTTTTGCCTTCCTACATAATATTCTGACTTGTCTGTGAATTTCTTCATATTTGGCAGGATTATTTTTGTTGAGTCTTCTTGTTTCCATTAAGTGTAAAATTTCCTCTGTCATCCATTTCTTACGACCCACCTTCTTTAATTTTGGAATAGTTTTTTCTGCAGCCACATTGATTGAATTCTTTAACATTTCCCATTGATCATCCACATCCTGGAATAGGATCTCTAGATCAGACAATATTTCAAATCTGTTCTGTACTTCTATGTTGAATTTGTTTTGTATTTCCTTGTCATTACTCAATGTACACAAATCATATTTAGTGTTCCCTGTTGTATACTTGACTTTCTTCAACTTTATCCTCAATGTTCCTGTGAGTAGTCTGTGGTCACTATAACAATCAGCACTGGGAACTGTTTTTGCTACTGTTAGCGCGTTTCTAAATCTTCTGCTAATGAGAATGTAGTCAATCTGGTTTCTAATCCTGCTATCAGGACTCCTCCAGGTCCATAATCTTCTAGGGTGTTGCTTGAACCAGATGTTTCCTACAATCAATTCCTGTTCTTTTGCCCACTCTACTAGTCTGTATCCTCTTTCATTTCTCTCTCCTAAACCATAGTTTCCTACTGTGTATCTATCCCCTTGATTTCCTACTTTTGCATTGAAGTCCCCTATTATGATGTTTATTTCTGAATTTTTACATTTCTTTAAGGCAGACTCTATGTCATTATAAAATTCCTCTACACTATCTTCACTGGACTCTCCTGTTGGGGCATATACTTGAATAACATTTATGTTAAAAGGTCTGCCACTCAATTTAACTAGTAGAACTCTGTCCGACACGGCCCAATATCCCTGAACAGACGTTGATGTTTTCCGGTCCAAAATTATTGCCACTCCCCTATGTCGATCCTCACCTCCAGAATAAATAATCTTAAAATCTTTATGTATCTTGATGCCTGCTCCTGTCCATCTCGTTTCGCACATACCTAATATATTAATTTTTCTCTTTGAATTTCTTGTGTTATGTTCTCTAATTTTCCGTCGTTGTTTAACGTCCTAACGTTCCATGTTCCTAATTTTAATGTCTCTGTCCTTGTCTTGCGATGATCAGTCTTTAAGCGAATCATAATAAACTAGGCAATTTCAAAGAGGTAGTTTGCCGTTGCTTTCCTCTATGGCAGTGACCATACTGGCCGGGTGACCGCAATCATTGTCTCTCGAAAGAGAGAAAGCTTGCCGTCGCGAAACTCGAGACCATAACCAACGAATATCTGTCGGCTGCCCTCATAATTTCATCCACCACCTGCCTTCCGTGGCTTCTTTTGAACACTTCCAATTAACGAACACGAAATAACATCACATAATCCAAAGGAAAAACACTATCCACACGAATTTCACGGGAATTTCCATAGGGAATCCACAGAAAAACACTGAACAGCGTCTCCCCCAAGAACAACGAGACATCGCGTCGCCATCTTGGAAACATTTAGTTTACGTTCAGTAATTTGCTATTGCTTTTTGAACGACCGGCACTCATACCATTGCATGGAAACCAACGCAAGGCGGTCTGCTTCCAAATCCCCCGCAGCTGTGTGCATTCGTAACCCCTTCGCCACAGAGCCGGGGAAGCAGAGTCTGCAAAACAATCCCTTAGCCGTAACAGAACAATCCCTTAGCCGTAACAAAACAATCCCTTAGCCGTAACAAAACAATCCCTTAGCCGTAACAAAACAATCCCTTAGCCGTAACAGAATAATCCCTTAGCCGTAACAGAACAATCCCTTAGCCGTAACAAAACAATCCCTTAGCCGTAACAAAACAATCCCTTAGCCGTAACAAAACAATCCCTTAGCCGTAACAAAACAATCCCTTAGCCGTAACAAAACAATCCCTTAGCCGTAACAAAACAATCCCTTAGCCGTAACAAAACAATCCCTTAGCCGTAACAAAACAATACCTTAGCCGTAACAAAACAATCCTTAGTCGTAACAAAACAATCCCTTAGCCGTAACAAAACAATCCCTTAGCCGTAACAAAACAATCCCTTAGCCGTAACAAAACAATCCCTTAGCCGTAACAAAACAATCCCTTAGCCGTAACAAAACAATCCCTTAGTCGTAACAAAACAATCCCTTAGCCGTAACAAAACAATACCTTAGCCGTAACAAAACAATCCCTTAGCCGTAACAAAACAATCCCTTAGCCGTAACAAAACAATCCCTTAGCCGTAACGTCCAATGTGTTTCTTGTAATGGTGCTCTAGTAGAGCTCACAATCTGCTTCTCGTATTCTGGTGATTCATTCATTGCACAAGTACTTTGATAGAGGCTAGTGAGAAAGATATCTACACCGACCCCACTCCGATAGCCGCAAGCTATTTTTGAGGCTCAAGATTGATTGATTGATTGATTGATTGATTGATTGATTTAGGAACCGACATCACAGCATTCGGGGCATTCCCATAAGCGCTCCGTCCCCATCCTCAGCAGCCAGCGAAGAGTTCCAACACTAATAGTACCAGTAGCAATCTGATTATATGTCCGTCTCGCCTTTCCTCTGAGCGTTGATCGTCGGCCAGATCCCCTCGTCACCCCTCGCTGTCGCATTCTTGCCAGACCATGGTGATCCATTTGCTCCTCCGAGGTGTACACATGCTCCCACAAGGTCGCAACCACATCTGCTTTGTCATGCATCAATACTCCACCAAGTTTTGCCGAGCCAGCCAATCTGTCCGCCTGTTCATTCCCCAGCACACCAGCATGCCCCGGAGAAAAGATCCAGACGATGCTTGTCACCCGTGACTTCCGAAGCGAAGCAAGCCACTCTGCACGAAGCTTGCCTGTCTTCACCCTACTCAGCATGCTTTCTGAGTCAGTTACAATCACGATGTGTGTGTGTATCGTATTCTCCATCCAGCGGAAAGCTGCACTGACCGCCTCCACCTCCATTCTTAAGCTAGATGTTGTGGTATCATATGCCAGGCTCTCCTGCACCAAACGTCGACCATTAGGCTTTTGCTAAGAACCCCCAGGCACTTCTCCTACCTCTCAACACCGACCCATCTGTGTAGATAATCACATCACCTGAGCGAGCATTATCCTGAATTAGTTGCTGGATTTCCACTTCCGTGGCCCCTGCTGGCCACTCCCTGCACTCCCGGCTCAATGTGATTATAACTCTGCACAAGTCTGACTGCTCCGCTGACACTCTGACCCACTCTTCTCCTCTCCTAATGTTCTCCAAGGGGCACACCTGCCTGATCGTACCCTCCGCCTGAGCCATCCATGATTTCCCTCTTATCAGTCGCTGACCCTTAACTGCGTCCAGCGCCTCATGCAACGGGTGATCTGTGTCTGCAGCTACTCTGAGGTATGCCTTCGCCTGCATCACCTTGAGCCTACCTGCAACAGACGGCAAACCAAGGATGTAACGCATACACACAACTGGGGTGTCTCTGGTGCATCCCAGAATGACTCGCATCGCTTCGTTCTGTATGCGCTCTAATTTCACCAGCTGACTCTTTGAGACAGTGAGCAGTCCTAGTCCATAATCAATCACTGAGAGGATCAAGTGCTGGTATAGTGTGAAAAGCATTCTCTGCTCTGTGTCCATTGCAGCCATAGTTTTGAGTGCATTGAGTCCCTTTTGAGACCTTGTCACAACCGTCTCCACATGGTCCTTGAAGGACAGGCTCCTTTCAAATGTGATTCCCAGATACTTCAGTTTGTTCTCTCTGTTGACGCTTCTACCATCTATCGTGAGGCTTGGGACATCAGCTCTCACAATCCTGTTGTCCAGAGAGCACCACAAAACAGCTGCCTTTTCTGGGTGGATGACAGCACTCATTTCAGTGCACCAGTCAATCACATTGTCTACTGTTGCCTGTAGCTCCTGGGCTGTTTGCTCCCTATCTCTCCCCTGCCTATATGCAAGAATATCATCTGCAAATGTTAGTATCCTTCCAACCCCTGGTGCTTCTAGGTTTGCAATCTTGCTCGTATACACATTAAAGAGCACCGGTGAGATTGCTGATCCCTGTGGCAGTCCCGGGGTTAAAATATGTGGCTCTGAGGTCCATGCACCCAGACGGAGAGCAACCCGGCGAGAATGTAGGACGGCTGCTATCCAGTTCACCAACCAGGGATTGACCCCCTTCTCCATCAGTACGGTCATCAAAATATCATATCGAACTCTATTGTATGCATCCTCGAGATCAAGCGCTACCGCCATCGTTTCCTGTCTACTCTGGAACCCCTCATAAACATCAAAGGCAAAAGTGGCTGCATTTGACCAGGTATCTTTTCCTGGCCTGTAGCTCCCCAGGCCTCTTGGAAGAAGCTTCCCCCTTTCCAAGAACTCTTGCAGCTTGACAGCGACTATCTTCTCTAGAACCTTCCCAAATGTATTTTGAAGGGTGATGATCCTAAAGCCACTAAGCTTTGAATGATCCTTGAATGGTTTTGGGAGAGGGATGAGATAGCTGTGCACCCAATCCTGCGGTACTGATGCTGTCCTAATGCTCTGGTTAAAGCAGTCGGTCATTTCCTTCAGGTCTGCATCGCTCAAAGCCTTCATGTGGCCATACCTAACCCCATCGGGCCCTGGTGCCGTGTCGTTTGCCTTTTTCAAAATATGTTTAACATCTTCAACCCGTATGATGTCTTCATAATGCATATTCTTCATGGTGCCAGATAATTCCTCTCTAACTGCATCTCTGGTGTCCGCATCATTATGATTGGTCTGCTCTAAAAATCTCTGGAGAAACGCCTCCCCTTTCTCTTTGTCTGTTGTCACGCGCACACCATCATCTCTATCAATTGTTCCCACTGTCATAGGCCGATCTTTTCTTTGCATTTGTCTGTGCAGTTTCCAGAATTTTCGCAGTGTTTTATCACCTCCAATCTCCTTCATGAAACATTCCCATTTTGCGTTTTTGGCCTCTGCAGCACAGCGCTTGAAGACCTCCACCTTGTCTTTCTTGACATTTTCCGCGGTGTCCACTTCCTCTCGTGAGCTTCGGGGTGTCTGTCGCACTTTCCTTAGCTGCTTCACTGCAGCTCTCTTTGCTTTCCAAGCCTGGTCTACTTCTGGGGTCCACCATGGGGGCTGCAAAAAAGGAGTTTTAACATTCCTGTTGCAAGCCCGCTGTCTGAGGCGTCCAAGAAGGCTATCGGTCCACTCATACCGGAAGGTCTTGCGCGCTCTCCCAGCCTTAACTTTCCTGGCTTTAGAGATCAGGACTGAGCATGGCAAGTGATCACTCCCATGGTCATTCAAAACAGTCCACTTTACATCAAGGACTGATGACTGGGAGACAAGTGCCAAGTCAATAGCTGTGTCTGCATCGCCAGGCCTCATTGCCATTCTAGTCGGCCTACCATCATTTATGCAGACCACATCGGAGTCCACCATGGCATCCGCAAGGGCAATTCCCTGTCGGTTTTCTCCACTACTGTCCCAATCTCTGCTCCTCGCATTGAAGTCTCCACATATGAGTAGCCTATCACCTGGTAATTCCTCCAATTCCTTAAGCCAGTCCCAGTGTTCCTTTCTGACAAAACAGTCCACTGTAGCATATACATTTATGATGTTCCAACTTAAGCCACCAATCTCCATTTGTATACCCTGGACCTCTCTTGCACTATGATTCCACTGGCTCAAGTCAAGTACCACATGCTTCACTCCTTTCTTCACCAGCAGACCTTGCCCATGTCTCTTCTGCCCAGTAGGGTTTATATAACTGGCGTACCCAGGGCAATGGTATTTGTCTGTATTTAGCTCCTGGAGCATGAGGACATCAAAATCATATATAAGCCTCTCCAATACAGGACCTCTCTGCCTGGCACTACGACAATTCCAGTATCCCACTCTTACATGGTTGAAACCTAGTCTCTCCACTTTTCGTCTTGTTCTCCTGGCGCCTGCCCTCCTATTTCTATGTCTTCTTCTCACACCATTTCCTCGTCTTCTCCTCCTCACTCTCTCTTCGCTAGCCTCTGAAAGATGTGTCAAGCGCAGAGCACGTGCTCCGTAGCTCCGGCGACGATTCCCGTGTTGAATTAATTCCATAAGCAAAGTTTGGATATTGCAGGAAATAAACGGTCGCCCTAGCATTGCCTGCTTGCTAGGGAAGAGGCAGGGGATGTCCCGCAGGAGTCCATACGCCTGGTGCCGCCCCACACGCCTGCCAGACGTCCAACGTTCACGACCAGTTTACCCATGGCCATCCAGTTCCTCAGCACGCTGGTCCACCTTGAACTTGGGGGTTTATATTTGGAGTTTTCCGTCTCCTAGATGGACTGCTGTCCAAAGCTAACAGGTTCCACCTACCCTGGGGAGAGGTTAGAGCGCCCCTGACTCGCTTGGCATATGAGGCATTTTCAGACTGCGGGAGCAGCAAATTAAAAGAGGGGTGGCCAAACAAGAACACTACGCAGGAAGCCAAAGAAGATTGATAAACCAACACAGAACTGGCGTCGTTAGCCGCTACACGCTGCGGGATTTGCTGAGGAGGGGATCCGAGCACTTATGGACTGAATGGTTCGATGTGCAACGAGGATGATCTGTCGACTAACTAACTAACTAACTATGAGGCATTTTCTAAGGAACTCAGAACCCACCCTGAGATCCTGCCTCGCCTTCTGTGCCCCTGTGTATGATGCTGTGATAAATGTGTGGGACTGTGATAAATGTATGGGACTGTGATAATGTATATAGGCATGATAAATTTACAGAGCCATGATAAATGTATGGAACCGTGATAAATGCTTGGAGATGCGAACGATGGTGCGTCGGTCTGGACATTTTAAACTCAAGTCTTCGAGAGAGTTTATTTACAACAACAACAACAACAACAACAACAACAACAACAACAACAACAACAACAACAACAACAACAACAACCAAAGCTTACTCATGTGTTAATAAGCCATTATGAATGAAATCTACTTTGACTTGCGTATTCTTCCGGAGCAATGCAATCAACCCCAGCATTTATTGGCTATTTGTGATTTTCGAGACAAGTTTTACGTTCAGCAGTTTGCCATGGCTTCCTGATCGGTCGACGCTCCTACTACTTTGGAAATCAACACAAAGCGAGCTGCTTTAAAATCGCCTGCAACTGACTTTAAACCCGGCGTGTCGGAATTGTAAAACTGTGTTCTCTACCTCTATGTCCCAGCCGTATACACGACTTGTGGTTAACCGATTCAGTGCCAAAAACCGGTCGGTTTGGACCAAACATGGCGCACGATCAAATGAACAAATATTATCACGTAAATTTCCATTCACTGAGCATTGAAATAGTGGGAGATACTATAAGGTGCATTTTTAATGACTGTACAGTGTTTGCCAAATAATGCCGGTCCAGGTTTTGTATTTACTTATTATGTTGCATGAACTTTACAGATGGTGAATACAAAACTTGGACCGGCAATATTTTCTAACACATCCTACTTTAAACAAAACAAATAACACGATGACACCCGAGTGGCAATATATCACCCTTCTTACCAAATGGGAGGTCACATTTGGCGATATATTATTCTTCGGCAACAGTATATTTTTATGAAACAAAGTTGCTTTTAACTGTGTGTTACTGGGTTACTGTGAACTCAAATCTGCCAGGAAAGGCAAGACGGACATCTAATGACTGCGCAGTGTTTGACCATATTGCCGGTTCAAGTTTTGTATTCATCCTCTGTAAAGTTTATGCAACATAAGAGGTAAATACAAAACTTGGACTGGCAATATTTTCGAACACTGCACAGTCATTAAACATACACTCTGTATAATCAGACAGCTACTGGCACCATTAGTACTGGGACTCTTCGCTAGCTGTTGCAGATAAGGATGGAACAGTTATGGAAATGTCTCGAATGGTGTGATGCCGTTTCTTGACTCAACTCAACTCAACTGAGCTTCTATGAATAAAACAAAAACTATTTTAATTTCAGAATCTTTGCACGAATTAATTTTCCCCAAACACACATAGCGGCGACACAAGCTCCCAAAATAAATCCCATTATGAATTCTGCGGCCGCTTATGTGTCTACATGTAAACAGATCTGTACTAACTATACAGGATTCAAACCATAGCCTAACACTTCTCTAGCCCTGTTAGTCATCGGCTGCCGGAACCTTCAGCATTTAATCTGCTTGACATGTGGCGGAAACATTTGAGATTTGTCCCGTATTTTAAAACACATTTTTTATCTGTCAAACTAGCCGGAAAAAAAGTTTCACTATCATTCTCCCCAGCTGGCCCTTAATTCCTAGCGTGTCCTCGTGGCTATTTATATCTTCTTCTGTTTTTAAAACGTACGCCATCTGCTTACCTCCACGACACTTCAGATGTGGACTTGTTTTTGATAAATATTTTGGAGCTTCGTTTGCGCTAAACATAGTGCAGGCTGCGTTTTGCTAATGTCAGAACAACAGTTTCCAAATTACTGTCAATGACGTTAGGGGTTCCCTGAACTATTTTGCTGTGTGCAGTATCCTTTATTTCTTTCTTCCTTTTTCGTTACCTTTCCCCCATTGCCAGTCTCCATGGCGAAAGACTTACGGACGCGGTTCGCAATCCCATATACCCGCGTTCGAAACACAGCTTCACGCGATTTGGCAGCAGACCGCTTTGCGCTGGTTTTTTACGAAAAAGGTATCGGCGCCGGCCGTTCAGAAAGCAATGGAAAACTACTGAACGTAAAACTTACCAAGACATAAACAACAGCTAAAAATGCAGGTGTCGACTGCAAACATCCTAAAAGGTTATGCAACTAACTAACTTTTTCCCCATTGAGAAATAGGTCTTCAACTAACTTACCCCAAACCCTGCTATCTTGAGATATTCCAGGCAGCTCCATGACCATGCCTTTCCCATACCGTTCATTTCTGTTTCTACTTCTTGTCTCCGTGATTTTGTTGTTGTTCTTGCTGTTTTAGGTCTGTCTCTATTTCTGAGGCTTTTCTAATTATAATACCCTCGAGTTTTTTTCAAAATAAGACCTATCATAGGCCAGCGTTTTTTCTTCAAATCTTGATTCATTATTATTTTTCTTTTAAAGAAGCACAATTCCCGCTTTCCGAGTGTAAATCCCTCTCAAATGTTTCAATCAAATTGTAGTAAAAGAAAGAATTACCCGAACAGCCAAAGTGAGCATTCCAAATATGTTTAAAGAAGCTACGCCACATGGACAACTTATTAAAAAACACCAATAAGATGAGATGCAATCATCATGTGTTTTGGCCAAATTGTGAGGAGACAAACATTAGAACATGTTGTGTCAACTGGAAAGGATTGTGGAAAGAGGTATAGAGGAAGACAGCAAAAGAAAATTCTCGACAGTCTTGTGTCAAAACACGGAAAGGTGTCAAAATGAATGTTCTTGCAGACTAGTACAATTCATTTACAACCCGGGGGGAAAACAAGCTGGCTAGGAGGGCAACACTCGGCTTGCAACACTCCACTGGCGACACTCCACTGGTGACACTCCACTTCCAACACTCTACTGGCGACACTCCAATGGCGACACTCTACTGGTGACACTCCACTGGCGACACTCTACTGGTGTCACTCTACTGGTGACTCACTTCCGACACTCCACTTCCGACACTCCACTTCCGACACTCCACTGGCGACACTCCACTTTTAACACTCTACTGGCGACACTCCACTGGCGACACTCCACAGGCGACACTAGACTGGCGACACTCTACTGGTGACACTCTACTGGTGATACTCCACTGGCGACACTCCACTGGCGACACTCTACTGGTGACACTCTACTGGTGACACTCTACTGGTGACACTCCACTGGCGACACTCCACTGGCGACACTCCACTGGCGACACTCTACTGGTGACACTCCACTGGTGACACTCTACTGGCGACACTCCACTGGCGACACTCCACTGGCGACACTCCACTGGCGACACTCTACTGGTGACACTCTACTGGTGACACTCTACTGGTGACACTCTACTGGTGACACTCCACTGGCGACACTCTACTGGCGACACTCCACTGGCGACACTCCACTGGCGACACTCTACTGGTGACACTCCACTGGTGACACTCTACTGGTGACACTCCACTGGCGACACTCCACTGGCGACACTCCACTGGCGACATTAGACTGGCGACACTCCACTTTCAACACTCCACTTGCAACTCTCCACTTCCGACACTCCACTTCCGACACTCCACTTCCGACGTTCCACTGGCGACATTCCACTGGCGACACTCCACTGGCGACACTAGACTGACGACACTCCACATGCGACACTCCACTGGCGACACTCCACTTGCAACACTCCTCTTGGAACACTCCACTTGCAAAATTCCACTGGCGACACTCCACTTGCAACACTCCTCTTGGAACACTCCACTTGCAACACTCCACTTGCAACACTCCACTTGCAACACTCCTCTTGGAACACTCCACTTGCTACACTCCACTTGCGACACTCCACATGCAACACTCCACTGGCGACACTCTACTGGTGACACTCCACTTGCAACACTCCACGGGCGACACTCCATTGGCAATACTCCACTGGCGACACTCCACTGGCGACACTCCATTGGCAATACTCCACTGGCGACACTCCACTGGCGACACTCCATTGGCAATACTCCACTGGCGACACTCCACTGGCGACACTCCATTGGCAATACTCCACTGGCGACACTCCATTGGCGACACTCTACTGGTGACACTCTACTGGTGACACTCCACTTGCAACACTCCATTGGCGACACTCCACTGGCAATACACCACCGGCAACATTCCACATGCAACACTCCACTTGGAGCACGCCACTTGGAACACTCCATAGCCGACACTCCACATGCAACACTCCACATGTAACACTCCACATGCAACACTCCATTAGCAACACTCCAAATGCAACACTCCATTAGCAACACTCCACATGCAACACTCCACATGCAACACTCCACTGGCGACACTGCACTTTCGACACTCCACTTGCAACACTCCACTTGCAACACTCCACTGGCAACACTCCACTGGCGACACTCCACATGCAACACTCCACTGGCGACACTCCACTTGCAACACTCCACTGCGACATTGTACTTGCGACACTCCACTCGCAAACCTCCACTTGTAACACTCCACAGAATGTTAGACGGGCCTGCGTGCCCAATTCTTAACCCTTTGAAAATAAAGTTTGTTCGTTCGTTCGTTCCAGCTGCAACACTCCACTGGCAACACTCCGCTAGCACCACTCCACTGGTAATATTCTACTTGCAACACTCTACTTGCTACAACAAGAACATGTAAACACAACACACTGTGAATAAGGAAAACACGTTAGAAATAAACAACTTAAAATGCACGTGATGTGACTGTTGTTTTCATTTCATGTGATGTGATGTTGACATTTCAAACATCACTACGTGGTGTCGGTCTGGGTGTTACCTGCATATTGTTTGATGTTGTTGAAGATTTCGCGAGGTACAGAATTTGCGATTCCAGCTGCTAACAAGCTGAGTAATGTTTTGTTTACTACAAATGAAATTCTTTATTGGTGATAAACAATAATATAGTCTGAAAATACATTCAAAACTATGTATTGCCTCAGTGAATTTAAACACAGAAGCCTTAAACATTACATTACAATATTTATTGCCTGGCATATTTTAGTACTGCATCTCGTCAGGTGTACACTGTAGGGTTATATATAATATGAAGTGAATAAATGAATAATATACTCTAGCTGAAAAACTAAATAGAGTTTGAACTTCATTAGCTTTTACTTAAGTTTATAGAGTGAGTAATGTTTCCTTCGTTGTATAAGTTTGGTTGAGTATTTCTTAAATATAGTTACCTCGCCTTCCTGTTGCCACATACAGTTGGATGTCGTGGTCAACTTCGTGGTCATCAAAGAAGAATATCGTGACTTGTGAGCTGAAATATTACAGAGCATTTCTTAGAATGTTGGGGACCAATAAGACGAAGAATACTGACATTGCTCAATCAGCTCAATCCAGTCTAAACTGGAGGGGAAGGGGGGGGGGAGGTGTCTTGAGTCGTAACGGGAGCAGAAGTATTGCCCATATCAACTCTAGAGTGTCGATTAGTCGCCTCTTACGACACGTATGCACATTACAGCGTGTTACTATACTTCCCTAAAGGTGTCCCGGTAACACGAGAACGTAGAGCACCTTAGTTGCCAGCAGATTACAGTGTGTTACAATTCTTGATTTCCATGAAGGTGTCTCGGTAACACGAAGACCTAGGTCAGCTTACTTGCCGGCAGATTACAGCGTGTTACAATTCTTGATTTCCATGAAGTTGTCTCGGTAACACGAAGACCTAGGTTACCTTAATTGCCGCTTATGGCCTGCCTATTATGTTATAATGTTACCGTTCTTTGCTGACCTTGAGGTTTTCGTTAATACACAGACAGCTGTAATGTCTGATGTCGACTGAAATAATGGATGCCGTGTCGATGAGGTTTAATGACAGTGGGAAAAACGCATCGAGTTTTCTATTGTGTACAAATATACATTTTACAGTTTATTCTAGCATAGTCTGGCCACGTCAAAAGACATAAATCTCTTATGAAAGCCATACTGGAGAGTGAGGTTGAAGGCAAGCGAGTAAAAGGTTGACATATTTACAAGGGGAAGAAAGCATCAAGAGATAGACGAACAGCAGTGTGACAGAATGTACAATCAAGACGAGACATAGACAGCCTTGAAGATCCACTGCAACCAATCTTTTTAAGCTTATTCGGTTTACGGTTCTAGCTCCATAAAACAATCATCTGATGTGGTGAATATCTCTCTCCGGCCGTTATTACCTCCCATAAATGCCATAGTACCCATTTTTGGCTGAGTCGATCTGGGAGTCGATATAAATTTGATTAAAAGTTCCCTGACAGAATGGGAATTCGAATTCCTGACCACCTAGCCGGTAGACACGCCTGCTAGCTACTGCACCACCGAGGCTCCATAACATTTTACATACTTCTGTCTACAATCTGAACGAAGACCTGAGAGGAAGGGAGTAGTCAAAACTGCTGCGTTAGAGTTCTGTTATATTTCAAATAGATGGGTTAGTTTAGTCGACGGATCAACATCACGGCACACGGGTGTAACCCATAAGTGCTCCGTTATACTCCTAACTCAAGCCTGAGTCCGGAGAATCTCAGCTCAGTGCACGAACTCCGTAGCACCGGCAAGGATCTTGAAATACTTTGGGTAGATTTTTAACTCGAAATTTTGCCCGGGCAGCGACGTTAGCTACTCTGTTTCGATTTCCAACTGCCAGGGGATTTTTTACGTGTGCAACAATACACACGGGCGTCCGATCTCACTACCCAGAGACCAGGGGACATTTTTGTTACTAGAAGTCCACGTGAAAAAATCCCGACCCTCACCGGGGTTTGAACCTGGGACCTCCAGCACTCGAGGCGGACACCATACCTCGAGACCACTCATCCCTCAATATTATAATAACTCAAATAGATGGGTTATGGGAAGCTGTCTCTGAGAGGTGACGATGCCCATCTCATGCCCAGAATGCACTGGGTCTGTTCATTGTATAAAGTTGGAAATTTCCCCAACAACCCACTGATAGCTAATTGGTTCATCGTATATGGCTGGGAATTTCCCCAAGAACCACTGATAGCTAATCTGCGCTCACTCGCTTTAAACTGATTGTTGCGTTTGGATTAGCTTTCAATATTATCAGTGTCCCTCGCCATCGGGCGAATCCACTCCGACTTCAGAGGTACTAATAGCTAATGATATTATATGTTCTCATAATCTTTTGGACATTGAGATCGGAAGTCTACCCTTCTCGGATCATCATCATCATCAAGTGCCCTGCCAGTTGGCATAGGCGTTCATGACTCTCCACTGATCTCGGTCTTTTGTTTTCTGGATCACCTCTGCTGATCATATTCCTCCATGCCACCGTCTCAATCCATCCAGCATCATTTCTCTTAGTCTGCCTCTGTCTCTCTTCCCCTCGATCTTTCCAGTTGTTACGATGTTCTCCAATGCCTCTCTTCTCATCACATGACCAAAGACAGCTGTTTGTCTCTTTCTTATTGTTGTATATAATGTTCTAGATTCATTAGTTTCTTTCTGGCAATCGTCGTTAGTTGCTTTTGCAGTCCTAGGAATTCTCAACATTCGTTTCAGGAAGTACATCTCTGTTGCTTCCCAGCTCTTCTTAATTTGTTCATTTACATTCCAAGATTCACTGCCATACAACACAACAGGTTCTATATAGCACTTCGGCACTCTCTTTCTTACATTCAATTATAGTGACTTATTGCATAAGATACTCCCCCGATGGTGTTTCCACCTTGTCGTGGTGGAGGGAGCTTGAGTTTCTCAATGACCCTGAGAGCTATGCCGGCGGTAGCGTAGCTACCAGCAGGGCCTCCCAAGTCGGACAGGTCAACGGGTAGAGAACAGACAAAGAGAAACACCCTGGTCCTCCAGGTTGGGGGTTGAAGCGTGGGGTTAACATCCCCACCTTTGTAAAAACCATTTTGTTACGAAACAGATACATGAGCCTCGAATTCGGGAGACGAATGGAGACGGATGGTATCTGCAGCAAAGAACCTCAATGGCTCGGAACGCTGAAGAAGAGGAAGATAAGATACTCTTCATTTTCTTAAATGCGGCCCTTGCTTGCCCTATTCGGCTTATTTTTTTTTTCTCTGCGCTCGCTCGATTTGAACTCAAGCGTAGTCCACTCACCCTATTTATAGTAGTGATGGACTGAATTTTGCGTGTAGGTTAGCTTTCCCGTTTAACAGTGTCCCTCGCCATCAGGCGAACCCATTCCGACTTTAGAGGTAATTCGGCTCTTAATCCCTGTTGTGCATCTTATCGGATAGGTGGGGAAAAATGAACGGTCCCGTGTGTAATATTTGCACGTTAAAAATGCCGCGGCCGTTCGAAATCGCAAAGAATAGGCCGTAAGTCCAAGCCCTGGCAAAATTGTTAGGAAAGAAAACCTACCCAAGGATAGATACAGCCTGTTACCTTGGACAGGATCTGTTTAGAGCAGTGGTTCTCAGCCGGTGGGGAATACCACCCCGCCCCCCCCCCCTGGGGGGGGAATTTTAAGGTTTTCTGAGGGAGGGTGGGGGTTGTGAATTAAGATTATTTCAAGATCGCGTTAATACAAGAACCGATTACTTGATATTTGAATCCTCTCCATACTTTACAGTTCTGTACTTCTCGCCTTTTAAAAATTCGTTTTATAACATAAGTAGACCCGAAAAATCACGTTTTATGTAGACGTCTAGACTTATCCTAGTATATATTATTAAATTTAGCTTCAATTTTTACGTATAGTTTGTAGGGGAGGGGGGATTTATAGGGAGGAAATACGAAATGGGGGGGGGGGGGGAATGAAGTTCTGAACATATGATGAAGGGGTGCATGGGCCAAAAAAAGGTTGAGAACCACTGGTTTAGAGGAAGCAAGCCTTGTACAACTTCATGCTGGAAGCGGAGACATTGACTAGATGTGAGCAACTCCGTTCAAAAGAGGAGCACCGAAGAGGAGGAAGAAGATATATATGGGTTCTTATTCTTGTTATTCTCTACGTGAATGCCTCTAATACCAGCGGTAGCTATATTTATGTTCATGAATTCCCATACAGTTTGTGGTGGACTGAAGTTGCTTGACTTCATACATGCTTAGATCATCGATATAATATGCACTGCACTGTGCACGATGATTGACCGCCATATGGTTATTGCAACACACACACACACACACACACACACACACACACACACACACACACACACACACGCACGCACGTACATAAACAACCCACAAATCTATCTAAGCACGTGACATGCATGATATGCCTGTTATGTTTTGTTCGCAGTCTTAAAAAAGAGGACACGACCTTGCCAGGAAAGCTGATGATAAACATAATGTCTCATGTGGCCAGGGTGGAGGTCAGCATGGGCTAATTAATAAGAGCGCTCGTTCTTAAACATCCGGTGTGCTGATGCTGAGGTAGGCGGTTAAACCCCTACACTGGTTAGTTGAACTGAAATGTTGACTTCTCGTTCTTGAATTGGGGATGTCAAATACAAGTACCTCTGAAGTCGGGGTGAATTCGTATAATGGCGAGGGAAATTGGTAATAGGAAAGTAATCCACACGCAAAATTCAGCCCAGCGCTACTACCGTATTTCTCCGTCCATTGTTCTTTGTAGTTGTGCTTTGGTAAAGCTTTTAACCTACTTCTCGTTTTTCAGTGATTCATTCTCCGAAAATAAGAACGGGTCTTATATTAGTTTTAGCTTTAAAAAAAAAGGGAGGCGTTATTCACAATCGAATGGCGAATAATAATGAGCGTTATTCGCAATTGTGGCTGGTCACGTGACGTTTACTACACGCTTGGCGAAAAGTGGTCCCTTACAGGGCCTAATTAGGTGATTGTGCTAGTTGCGATATACTGATTCAAGGGCGATATTTCATTTGAAAAATAAAATTCACGTTAAACAAAGACATCTATTGGATCCTATCGATTCCGACACTCGATCACTCCGTCGCTGCCTGGGGGATGCACCCCCCCCTCCCCCAGGCAGCTTCCGCAGATCCATAGAGCACACTTTATTCACAAGCTTCGAGTTTCTCAGTTCTATATTTTAGTTTGTAATGTTTAATATGTTTTATAATATCACCTAATTAATTTCTGAAAAATTCTGAAAAAAAACAAAACAAATCAAAACACATTGCCTCCTCCGACGGGAATTGGACCTCAGTGGATTGAAGTTGCTTGTGTGACAGTGTGACAGGCGGAGATACTTACCTCTATGCCACCGAGGACACGATAATAGCTCAATAAAAATTAATAATATAGTCAAACACATGTCCCGGTGACGTCACGTGACAGCCGCTATTGCGAATAACGCTCAGTATTATTCGCAGTTCGATTGCGAATGATCACTTCCTTAAAAAATGCACTAGGGCTTATACGGGGGATGTTTGTGTGTGTGTGTGTGTGTGTGTGTGTGTGTGTGGTGTGTGTGTGTGTGTGTGGTGTGTGTGTGTGTGTGTGTTTTAATTTTATTTATTTTTTTATTTTCCCAGTTACAAAAATCTACACTTATTCGTGTACAAACTTCTACATGTTTTCAATTACAGTCACATCATCTTCTTCTGGAACATCATCATAACTCTTCAAATCCCGAACACCATCTGACAAATTGTCGTTTGAGACCCTAGGCCCATATACACTGCAGTTTCATCCATGGCAATCGTGTCGTGAGAGTTGATATTTAGACAAGTCCATGCCATCAACAAAGTACTTGAATGCAAGTGCACGTTTAATAACTTTATTCTAGCTGACGATCTTAACTAGGGCGTAAGTTAGGGGTAGGTCTTAATATTAAAAGCATCAAGACAAATCTTACTAGCGCTTATTTTAGGGGTAGATCTTAATTTCGGGGAAACACGGTAGAAATATCGTGATGGGATTTCGCTTGAGTTAAAAGCGAGCGTGGCACAAGAATAAGTGGAATGTTCTGGCCAAGTTAATGTTTTTTTTTTTGTTCTTTTTAAAATGTGCGTTAGTTCGCTTTGAACTCAAGCATATTCCATAAACCTGCTACTATTTCTTGTGCACAGGACTGTACCCGTCCATCATTTCATCTTTTTTTCTCTTGTACCTTGGGGTGTCGAGGTGAAGCATAAACAGCGGGAGAGTGCCCGTTTATTGGCTTCATATATCGAGATTCTCATGGTTTCTTTTAAAACCGCTGTCCATCGTTTACATGGCTAGCCTCTTCTTCTGGTTCCATTTAGTCGTACATCATTGTTTGTTGTGGTATACGCGTGATAATTCATCGTTCTGATTCTTCAAGAGACGGATTCTATTAAAGTGTGCTGATGGTGATGTTGCCTAGCATATCCTCTGATATATTTTTATATACGTTTAACAATAGAGGGACTATGAAAACATGTAATGAGAATTCCGAAGAGGTGGGGGTGAGAAGAAGAAGAAGAAGAAGAAGAAGAAGAAGAAGAAGAAGAGAAGAAGAAGAAGAAGAAGAAGAAGAAGAAGAAAGAAGAAGAGAAGAGAAGAAGAGGAGGAGGGAGGAGGAGAAGGAGGAGGAGGAGAAGAAGTAGAAGAAGAAGAAGAAGAAGAAGAAGAAGAAGAAGAAAGAAGAAGAAGAAGAAGAAGAAGAAGAAGAAGAAGAAGAAGAAGAAGAAGAAGAGTGGGGAAAAAAGTAAAGATGGACAAGCCTAAACCAAAGAAGTTATACCTAGCCCTTGTCCATCACAGCCCTCTTCTCACAAACACTTCACCCCCATTTCCTGTCTTAGATATATACATAAATAGAAACATGATAAACCATGTCCCCGCGGCTACTGAGTATAGACTCGACCATCTTTAGAGTGACCCCACATGTGATAGCATTCACTTTTCAAACTAGCACATTTCCTGGTCCATGCTTGGGCTGTCAAAGACTTAATTTAATCACCGACTTCCTTGCTCCGTTGTTAAGGGGCAAATTAGTATGTACGGTAAAATTAGAATGGACGACAACAATAGCATGCATGTTAACTTTAGTACATCGGGTTAAATTGGTATGAAGGGTGAAATGTTACATGAAAAGAAATTGTTATGTTAGGTAATTTTAGTATTGAATGTAGCTTTGATATTTAAAATGAAATGTTTACATAAGGTAATATTACTAGTAGTATGTAAGCTAGTAATAGCGTTTAAGATAATTAATATAACAAGGAATTTTATGACATTTCATATACAGTGGGTTCTTTTTATCATTATAAATTAATTTTGAGTATGTTTTTGCATACTCCGATTAAAACTATACGGTTTTATTTGTGCATAAAAGTGCACATGTCGACCGTTTTTAATTAGGTCTTACTCCAGCATTTCTGTGTCCTATATCCTTTAATCGTCATCCCTTCGTTTAGCATCACATTTTGCCTTTTCTAGCCTCTTACAAATTACCGTAAAATTCCTGCATTGCATCCTCTTATAATGCCGTTGCTGGTGCAGGAACATGTGTGGTTGTTCCATTTCCGTGTGTTAGGTCTAACTGACTAACAGTGAGAAGTCGATCACTGACTACTTTTGTTTTGTTTGTTTTTGCGACAGCTCTCTTTGAAATCAAGCATAGTCCATACACACAACTTCTAGTAGTGCTGAACTGAATTTTGCGTGTGGATTAGCTTTCCCTATTAACAGTGTCCCTCGCCACCAGGCGAACCCAGTCCGACTTCAGAGGTAATTTAATTTATGTCCCTAAGGCAAGGAAGAACTGACTGTCTCATCTCATATCATCTCATCATGTTCCTCTTGTACCTTGCGGTGTTGAAGTGAAGTATAAACAGCGGGAGTGTGCCCGCTTATGGGCTTCATATATCGATATTCCCATGGACTCTGTTATTCCCTGCCTCCATCGTTTACATGGTCGGCCTCTTCCTCTGCTTCCCTCTGGTCTGTACATCATTGCTTGTTGTGGTATACTGTTTGTTTGTAACCTACTTGCATGGCCAAACCATTTGGATTGCTGCCTTCTAATAAAATCTAGTGCAGCTATAACCCCACTTTAGTCCTGATTTCTTCATTTCTGATCTTATCTCTTCTTGATACATTGAGTATTCTTCTCAGGAATCTCATTTCTGTTGTTATGAACTGACTGTATTAAATCCAAGAAGTGCTGAAGAAACATTATTTGTATTGCTATTGTTATTATTAACTGTATTGTTTGCCAGTTATTTACTAATCATGATACTAATTTACTTGATATGCTTGTCCATGTCATAGCAAGGATACAGATAAGAACTTTTATATTTATATTTCCATGTGTGCTGACGAAGGCCTTAGCCGCAACGTCCATTTTGTTTACTTGTAATCGTGTTCTAGTAAAGCTCACTTCTACTTCTCGTGTTTATTTGTTTAGTTATTCACCACCGTCTATCTCACCAAGGTGGATGTTTATCTCCACCAGTGGGACGCAGAGGTGTTTCCAAGGCACCAGGGCCGGGTTATATACTGGCCAAGACCTATTGACGCGTCCTCGTCGAGCGTCCTGGGCAACAGGTCCCTTCGGGGTCCTGGCTAAAGTCAGTAGGATCGCCGATTCCTCCGAAGTCGGAGAGTGTCTGCCTGTACAGCGAGGAATCACCAGTCTGCACACCAATAAGCCAGACATGGGACAACGGATACTCACGCAAAACTCAGGTACTGTATGACATCACACTGATGTTGGACAACAGGATGCCTTCATCCGACATACAGGACTTCGCGTTGGAGCTCAAGCCAACGAACACAAGCAAGCAAGCATCTCCACCAGTAAGATACCATGGTACCACTTCTCAAACTCTTCGATACTTTTTGGACCCTGAATTTAGGCTGGATATATTAACTGATTTAGTGCCAAACAAAACAGTAGATTTGGACCACACATGGTACACAATCAAATCAACAAGTATTATAATGTACATTTCCACTCGCTGAGCATTAAAAGAGGGGGTTGCGGGGGTGCGACGGCCCCGTGCATCCAGCCGGGAGGGGGGCATCCAGTTAGGGAGAGGGGGCAGCACAGTGCAGTCGGAGGGGAGGGGGAATGAATGAGGTAAAGAACAATTTAGGGGAATCCAATCAAGGGGTTGGCCCCGGGCATCAAAGAACCTCTGCACGCCACTGGTCAGATATGACTTAGCTACCGTATGACTGTAGACGGTACTACCTGCTTTCTGTTAGCGCCGAACGTTGGGATGTCAGTTCTTAGTCAGATATGTAACTGAGCTACCGTAGGACAGTAAACGGTAATACATGCTTTCTGTTAGCGCCGAATGTCAAATATAACTAAGCTATCGTATGATGCCGGTCTCTCTGGCCGAGGGGGTTACAACACTTTCTCCGTAATCCCGTTTATCACGCAGAGTCTCGTTGCGGGCGAGAGCTGGAAGCGGTTCGACCCCCGCTGGTGAACTTGCGGGATAACTGAGCCGGCCGCTCAGAAAGCAATGGCAAACTACTGAGCGTAATCTTGCCAAGAGATCAACATACAGCTGAAAGATGCTGCTGTTGACAGCTAAGTCCTGTAAAGGATACGCAAAAAAACTTCTTTTTTTTATCGTATGATAGTAGACGGTACTAAATTCCGAATGTTGAGCGGAGTTAACCAAACCTACATTGTGCCAACGGCCTCGGGCGGAGGACCTCAATTGGAAGATAGGAGCCGTACTATAGTTGGAGGAAATGCAACCTAAAGCTAAACATCATGGCAGGGCAGATGGGGTCATAAACCTTGGTCAGAAACTGGTATTGTGTGGAAGCTGCGGACGGTTAGAGCATTGCTGTGCTAATCCTGCAGCTTCTGCAGCTTGTCTTGTTCCAGATGTATTGGTGTTACTTTCCTCTTGAGTAAACTAGGCAGGCCGAGAGAGGGATCATGCTGCATGGGCAACACATGATCTCTAAATTCACCCCAGGCTTTGTGTTATGGATAGGTTTAACTACATGTTACAAACGATCGTCTATCAAGACTATGTTGGATAGTTCTCTGGTATACAAACAGCGGCCCAGCGTTGAAACAACTCACTTGACAGACATCGTCAACTCAGCTTTATTAAAACGGCACAATAAATGTTTGCGATAGAAATGCCGTATAACTGAGATCTTTTCAACTTACCTTATAACAACAACACCTAGTATATTTGAAGACCGATGACGCCAGACTATTCCAACAGTAACTGCGATGAGGTTACCTTATCTTTCGGGGGTCTCCGTAGCTCTGTTACTCGAACTCTGAAGGTCTTGGTTTCTTTTTCGGACTGCATGGTTCAGACGACAAATGCGACTTTTCCAGAGTTCCAGAGTTGTCCATAGTTCCAGAGTTTTCCAGAGTTCCTAGAGGACGTAGTTGAAGCGATGGAGTTCTTCATGAGTGCAATGCTCTCGGCAGTCGGCTGATTGCTCTGCGGAAAGAGAACGAGCCAAATGGGTTAAACCCAGAACAATGAAGCCAATTCTCTTGTCTAACATTAAAAAGATATATAATTTAACAGCCTTGCGTCTGGTGATATTAATAGACTGAAAACCGGTGAGATTTTTGTGGACGTTTCCTCTCCTGAGCGACATATATAGTCACTTTGATTTACCCTTGATTGGCGGGAATCTCTCAGCGCTTTATTCATGTGTCGTGTGCCTTCAAAGCACCGTTTCGCATTCTTTTTCGCCTTTTTTCATTTCGGTGAAACAACAGTTAGAGTTTCCTTCTAGTGATTAATTGTGAGATGTCACGTGTCAAACTGACTATGTAAATGCAATATCCCTGGTAAAACTGTTCACCCGATCTTTGGGAGTGGTATTTATCATTTTCACAGTGTACTTGCGTGAGTACAAATATGATATGGGAAACCTCGGCACACGATTTCACATTTAAGTAAGTATGTTGTATATAGATACGAAGTACCTTAGGCTCTGTCATCATCATCATAGTCATCCTTATCATCACCATCAACATGTTCCCTGCGAAGTTTTGTAGGCGTTGATATCTCTCCACAGATCTCGGTCTTTGTTGTTCATGATCAAATCTACTAATAATATTTCTCCATGCTATAACTTAAACCAACAAGTACTCCCCCCCCCCCCCCCACCCCTTGTCTGCCTCTACCTCTCCTGTCATCTGACCTTTCTGGCCGTCACCGTGCATCTCTACTCACTATATGTCCGAAAAACACTGTTTGGCCTGTTTATTATACAAGGTGTTTGTAAAGTCTTACTACACTTTGTATGTAAAATAATTTTGAAAAATGAAGTCATCCATAAATGTTCTCCACGGTCCACCGTGAAGCAATATGCAGCGAATGCCTTCGTCTGCTGTAGTAATTCTTTGTACTCCAAACAGAATGGTGTTATCAACGGAAGAAAAAAAAATTGGTTAATCAAGCATTTCGAAATGGCGGTCAATACACACGGATGGTTGTTCAAAGATTTCCTGATAAATAACGTCCTCATTGCATTACGGTTAGAAATTTGTTGAGTAAGTTATAATGAATACTTCATTGGTACTTTACAACTTCTTCAAAACAGCATTAGACCATAGCACTGACTATTGTAACTAATTCTTATGATGTCATGTACTTACAATTTCAAAAATTGTTCTACATACAAAGTGTAGTGTGATTCTGCAAACACCCCATGGTTGTGTATGTTATACTGTCCTACATGTATTATCCAATACCAGATATTGTTATTTACTCTGATCTTTCAATGTATTCCCAACATTCGTTTCAGAAACTACTTCTCCTTTGCCTCCAAGCTCTTTCTGGTTTGTTCGATCGCGCTCGAAGATTAATTTCCATAAAAGAAGTTCTATGTCTCAAACATTCGCTGAACTCCACCCCCGTGGACTATAGTTCTATGTCTGTATACCAGTGTATAGGAACTCGCAAGTCGGGTTGTAGTTGATAGTATAAAGTTTATTTGTACATGATGACAAAGGTCTGATGTTAACCTCCACTCAAGTCAAAGGCCGGATCTTAACTGCCCTTGCCAACCCAATACGTCACGATTGAGCATCTCCTTCCCTTTCACTCTCGATGCTCAATCGTGCTGTATCTGTTTCCCACTAGATTCTAATAATACCCCAGTACTCCCTTACTGTTACATCTGTCTACATATGCCTTGGGGCATAGTAGAGAGATGGAGTTCTTCAACTTGTGCCAAATCTGTCGCATGAGCTCTCATTAAAAGTTGTTGAAAGTCAACTGGCGAACACAGTCAATAAACCAGCAGGTATAAAATACAAAGGGAAGTAAAAGCGAGAGAAACGCTTTCATTGCACCAGGGGTTTCCCCATATGACTCGGTCTTTTGTCTTATAGCACTCTGTATAAAGCGTCGTTCTCAGCACGAATATCCTAACTTCAGCGACGTCCTCTGCTGTCTCAGAAAAACTTGCACTCGTGAACCGAATGACTTAATAACCAGACGAAGTAACAAAATGACATAGTAACCGATGCCGGTGTAACAGAATGACATAGTAACATATGACGTAGTAACAGAATGACATAGCAACCGATGATATGGTAAGAGAATGACATAGTAACCGATGACATAGTAAAAGAATGACATTGTAATCGATGTTATCAGAGTGACATAGTAACGGATGCCGTAGTAAAAGAATGACATTGTAATCGGTGTTAACAGAATGACATAGTAACTGATGACGTAGAAACAAAATGCCTCTTTTTCTGTGCATATATAAAATATGGTGCATGATGGTGGAAATGATCACGTGTTCACATGCACCCACTGTGAACGAACATTTACAGCGCGAATTGGCCTTATCAGTTACATTCGCTGCCGCCATAGGTAAAAGTTATTATGCCTTTCTAAAGCACAAACTATCGTCTGTCAAGACGGCAAGGTGCCAATGAGTAACAAAATGACATAGTAACCGATGACGTAGTAACAGAATGACATAGTAACCGATGACGTCGTAACAGAATAGCATAGTAACCAATGACGTAGTAACAGAAAGGCATTGTACACGACGACGTAGTAACAGAATGACATAGTAACCGATGACGTAGTAACCGATGACGTAGTAACAGAGTAACATAGTGACTGATGACGTAGTAAAAGAATGACATAGTAACTGATGACGTAGTAACAGAATGGCATAGTAACCGATGACGTAGTATAAGAATAACACTGAAATCGATGTTAAAAGAATGACACAGTAACCGATGACGTAGTAAAAGAATGACATTGTAATCGATGGTAACAGAATGACATAGTATCCGATGACGTAGTAACAGATGACGTAGTAACAGAATGGCATAGTAACCGATGACGTAGTAAAAGAATGGCATAGTAACCGCTGACGTAGTAACAGAATGGCATAGTAACCGATGACTTAGGAACAGAATGACATAGTAACCGATGACGTAGTAACAGAATGGCATAGTAACCGATGACGTAGTAACAGAATGACATAGTAACCGATGACTTAGGAACAGAATGACATAGTAACCGATGACGTAGTAATAGAATGGCATAGTAACCGATGACGTAGTAACAGAATGGCATAGTAACCGATGACGTAGTAACAGAATGGCATAGTAACCGATGACTTAGGAACAGAATGGCATAGTAACCGCTGACGTAGTAACAGAATGGCATAGTAACCGATGACTTAGGAACAGAATGACATAGTAACCGATGACGTAGTAACAGAATGGCATAGTAACCGATGATGTAGTATAAGAATAACACTGAAATCGATGTTAAAAGAATGACACAGTAACCGATGACGTAGTAAAAGAATGACTTTGTAATCGATAGTAACAGAATGACATAGTATCCGATGACGTAGTAACCGATGACGTAGTAACAGAATGGCATAGTATCCGATGACGTAGTAAAAGAATGGCATAGTAACCGCTAACGTAGTAACAGAATGGCATAGTAACCGATGACTTAGGAACAGAATGACATAGTAACCGATGACGTAGTAACAGAATGGCATAGTAACCGATGACGTAGTAACAGAATGGCATAGTAACCGATGACGTAGTAACAGAATGGCATAGTAACCGATGATTTAGGAACAGAATGGCATAGTAACCGCTGACGTAGTAACAGAATGGCATAGTAACCGATGACGTAGTAACAGAATGGCATATTAACCAATGACTTAGGAACAGAATGACATAGTAACCGATGACGTAGTAACAGAATGACATAGTAACCGATGACGTAGTAACAGAATAACATAATAACCTATGACGTAGTAACAGAATGACAGTGTAACAGTTTACGTAGCAACAGAATGGCATGGTAACCGATGACGTAGTAACAGAATAACATAGTACCCGATGACGTAGTAAAAGAATGACATAGTAACCGATGACGTAGTAAAAGAATAAAATAGTAACCAATGACCTAGTAACATAATGACATAGTAACAGATAAAGTAGTAATAGAATAACAAAGTAACTGATGCCGTAACAGAATGACATAATAACCGATGACATAGTAACATAATAACATATTAACCGATGACGTAGTAAAAGAATGACATAGAAACCGATGGCGTTGTAAAAGAATGACATAGTAACTGATGATGTAGTAACAGAATGGTGTAGTAATCGATGACATAGTAACAGAATGTCATAGTAACCGAGGACATAGTAACAGAAAGGCATAGTAACCGATGACGTAGTAACAGGATGGCATTGCAACCGATGACGTATTAACATAATGCCATAGTAACCGATGACTTGGTAAAGGAATGACATAGCAACATATGACGTATTAACAGAATGGCATAGTAACCGATGACGTAGGAACAGAATGACATAGTAACCGATGACGTAGTCAAAGAATGACATAGTAACCGATGACGTAGTAAAAGAATGACATACTAACTGATGACGTAGTAACAGAATGGCAGTGGAACCGATGACGTTGTAACAGAATGGCATAGTAACCGATGACGTTTTATCATAATGACCTAGTAACCGATGACGTAGTAACAGAATGACATAATACCCGAATGACGGAGTCCGAAACGAACCATGAACATTGGGGCGCGAGGTCGGCTGGTTGACCACCACGCCACGGAGATCTCCATACAAGTATGTACATGAATATTCAGCTATGTAGTACACTAAATGCCTGGTAAATAAACACGAATAAACACATCACTACCCGTATATAGGAATGGGGTTACGGGCGCATTTCGTAATCCCGCATACCACGTTCGAAATACAGCTGCGGGTGATTTGGCAGCAAATGCCTTGCATTAGTTTTTTAAAATGAAAATGGTATGAATGCAGGTCGTTCAGTAAGCAATGGCAAACTACTGAACGTAAACTTGTAAAGAAATTACGAACAGCCAAAAGTGCTGGGGTTGACTGGGACGGCCTGTAAATGATGTGCAACTATCAACAACCTATCATCAACATCAAGTGCCCTGTCAACTGGCGTGGGCGCTTTGGTATCTCCACAGGCCTCAACCCTGGTGTTGGAGGTCAATTCCGTTGATGTAACTTCTCCAAGCCAACGTCTCAATCCACCCAGCATCATTTCTCTCGGCCCGCCCCTACCTCCTTCTCCCACTAATCTGTCCACTTGTCACGATGTTTTCTAATGTCCCTCCTCTCTCACTGATCTGTCCACTTGTCACGATGTTTTCCAATGTCCCTCTTCTCTCACTGATCTGTCCACTTGTCACGATGTTTTCCAATGTCCATCTTCCCTCACTGATCTGTCCAGTTGCCAAGATGTTTTCCAATGTCCATCTTCTCTCACTGATCTGTCCACTTGTCACGATGTTTTCCAATGTCCCTCTTCTCTAACTGGTCTTTCCAGTTGTCACGATGTTTTCCAATGACCCTCTTCTCTCACCGATCTTTCCAGTTGTCACGATGTTTTGCAATGTCCCTCTTCTCAAGTCTCAAGGCGTATAACAAGGGTACAATAACTTAAAAACAAAACAGGGTTTAACAGGCAAGAGAATTGACTTCATTGCATCTGGTTTCATTCCACATGGCTCGGTCTCTTTCACCAGAGCGGCCTGTCGAAAGCGTGTTTCAACCCACATGGCTCGGTCTCTTTCAGCAGAGTGACCTATCAAATGCGGGTTTCATCCCACATGGCTCGGTCTCTTTCAGCAGAGCGAGCTGTCGAAAGCGCCACACAAAGCACGAATTCCGTAGCTCCAGCGACGCCCCCCTCTTTTAACCCCCCCCCCCCCTCCGGACTAGCAATACATGCCCAATAGTCCACTAAGCGTCACAAGGGGACCATTACATTGCTTAATCGTCAATGGTACAGACCACAGACAGTTGTACTAGGCAAAATTACACTCAGTAGTTTGTCATTGCTTTCTGAGCGACCGGCCAACATACCCCCTAAGTTACAACGCGGCGAGAACGGCTACCAATTCTCGCGCAGGTTACGTTACTCTCGAGAATATACGGGATTACGGAGAAAGACGTTAACTCCTAGGCTAGGGAGACCGGGGGTTATGAGACAGGTTATTTTAATACTTTGTCGTATAGCCCATGCTGTGTTTGCGTTGATGACCATGTCTTTCCACAGCCTTCTGCCTCGTGTACTGTAAATCATTTCTGATACTGACGTCGCTCCATACTATGATGTCATACTGTCCAGGATCTTCTCTTGTGTTCTCGTGCTGCCTTCCTCGCCTCCTGCTTTCCCCTTCTCGTGACATGCCTAAAAAAAATGCGGCCTATCTTATTTCTATGCGAGTAGCTAGTTCTCTTTGTGTGTTAACTTCTTTCAAGATATGCTATTGCTCCATTTATCCGTCCACGCTGTTATCATCATTCTTCCATAAAACCACTTCTCCACAGCTTCCACATAATTTCTCATTGGTCAACTAATTGTCCATAATTCGCTTTCGTACATTAGGATCGACTCGATATATTTTAATACAAAGAAATAAATTGGCATAGATGTTAGACTCCACACTCCTGAGAAAATATACCGTGTTATGGTGATAATGATGTACTAACAAGTGTATAGAAAAACAAACAAACGACACAGTCACCGATAGGAAGGAAGTAGGGGAGGGGCGGAAAGAAAGCGAGAGATAAGGTAACCGGCTAAAAAAAAAAAAAACGCGAAATGTGTAAAGGGACAGAAGTCAACCTCACACGATTTTGCGCAATACTGACAGAGACGCACGCAGGTATGCAAAGACCATTTACAAACACAAGCACATTTAGTCAGTGCGGTTAAACGAGTTGCTTTTTTAAAGCTGTATAAAACGGACAATGATAGATCTTAATTAAAGCGTCGTTACTTGTTTTTTTTTGTACAAGCGATGCTGTAGGAAGTTGGACCAGCTTTCAACAAGAGAAACTTGTTAGGTAGGGATTTTTCCTGGTAGACAAGGTTTTCGTGTGAAGTATAAACAATACGGAGATTCCTGGCTGGAGTAATGATTAAGATTATACTGAAGAACAATTGCGTACGTGATATCGTGTCTTAAAAAGAAAACAGCTAAGTCTGTTTCGTGCCTGCATTGGTTTGTTGACAAGGAGACAGTATATTGAAAACAAATCCAGGTAAGTGAGGCGTTTATGATTGGTAATTTATGGTGAGGAGCGGATGACTGAGTGGCTAGAATGCCGGATTCTCCTTCGGGAGACCCGGGTTCGAATTCTCGGTAAGGTGTGGAGTATTTTTCTGTCGGGGGCAAAAAAGAAAACTCTTAACCTGCACAGTTCGCGGCGACTGCACTAGCCAGGCGGCCTTAATTCCCCAGGCTCAAATACACCCCCCCCCCCCCCCCCCGCCATTCACCGCAAGGTACTATATTGGCGGTAAATGACAGTTTTATGATGATTGTATTCTCGGACTTTATCACTTAATGGAAAAGGGGGGGGGGGGCGGGAGGTGTAGCCCAGCGATTAGTGCACTTGCTTGCTAACAGGGTGATGGGAAGTTCAATTGCCGGCATTGACGTGATTTGCTGTCTACTAGTCCATGTTCTGGGATCGTGCTGGTATAATTACATGGATTCCGAGATTCCTCAGAATATGTGTTGATCCAGTTGCTATGAGGAACAGTTACGGAGAAATTACTACTGTAGCCCAGCGATTAGTGCACTTGCTTGCTAACAGGGTGATGGGAAGTTCAATTGCCGGCATTGACGTGATTTGCTGTCTACTAGTCATGTTCTGGGATCGTGCTGGTATAATTACATGGGATTCCGAGATTCCTCAGAATATGTGTTGATCCAGTTGCTTTGAGGAACAGTTCCGGAAAATAGAATATTAACACCATAACTCAATAATGTTACTGTATGACATGTAAAATGGTTTGCTTACTACTACTACTACTACTACTACTACTACTACTACTACTACTACTACTACTACTACTACTACTACAACTACTACTACTCTGCTGCTGCTACTGCTACTGCTGCTACTACTATTACTCTTCTTCCTCTTCTTCCAGTTTCCTGCTCCTCCTCGCCTTTTTCTCTTTCCGTTTCTCATCCAGGTTCTAACCCCCAAGAGATGCGTTGCTTACAGAATCCCGTCGCCAGCAGGCCGCCCAGCCAAGTTCCATACCCCTCTTTCTTCCAGTCTAGTTTCTAGGCCTAGATGTTAGAGGTCACAAGTATGAGTCGAAGGAAACGTAAGCATTACCAGTTTATCTGGTTTGATTAAGCTATGCAAGAATGCCTTGTACTAGCAATAGGCCTACGTTTCAGGTAAACAAATAAGCACCGAAGCACTGAACGGAGATAATAAGCAAAACGCATTTCGAACACTGTATTCTACGAATAATAATCAATTGCTCAAATGTATTAACCATCATCGATTAAACCATTCCAGCCGTTGCAACGCAAATAGAAGGACCTCCTGTTAAATCTTAGACTTCCACGGGGTAACGTACTCAACATTTGAACAATATAAGTGAATATGCACTTAGTATTTCAGCCACAGTAGTATTAATTTGTTTACTTAATATGATATATAGCTCTGCATTATGCACATGAAGCGATGCAGAGAAATATTCCAGGCAAGAAATCGTCCAATATATTGCATATAGTGTCTGTGTTTTAATAATTCTATAGGCATTGATAGGGGTTAAGGACGTTGTTCGTAATCTCGTATACTTTCATACGAAACACAGCTGCGCGAGATTCGGCAGCAGATCGCGTCGCGCTGGTTGCTTACGGAGGTATGTGAGCCGGCCGTTCAGAAAGCAATGGCAGACCACTGAGCGTAAAACTTGCCAAGACATTAACAGCAACTGAAAAATGCTGGCGTTGTCTGCAATGTCCTGTAAAGGATATGCGGGGACAAAAATAGACATTGATGGCGCTTGCAGAAAGCAGGGGGATATAAGTGGTTTCCTAAGAACGCTGCAGGCGGACCGGATATCAGTGTTATGGAGTTGCTTCTGCAGCAAACCACGAGACACATGGTAGCATTAGTCACGTGGTACATCAGAATAATGACGAGGAAAGAACGTTTAATATGTTTAACACCATAGCCCGTCCAAAAACGATGTACATTTATTCCGTTGACGAGACAATAGCGTATTGTGGTACTAAGGGCTTGGAATTCGGAATGCCTCGAAATTAACTTTATTTAGTGTCCAGTGTGTCATCTGCTGTTTTGGATTGGCACAGTAAGCATCCATACCACGCTGTGTAAATCTTGGCGAGGATGGACTGGTCATTTTGTTCACTTATCAACTAAACGACTTCTAAAGAAAATATGCTGTGACGAGTTCGACTGGGGTAAGCAAAATCAGCATGGATAGGAAAGCAACAACAAACACACCCTCATCATCATCACGTGCCTTGCCAGCTGGTGTAGGCGTTCATGTCTTTCCACAAATCCCGATCCTTGGTGCTCTGGATCAACTCTGCTGTTGGCATTCCTACACACCAACGTCTCAGTCCATCCAGGATAATTTTTCTTCCCTCTTTTCCCACTGATCTTTCTAATTGCCACTGTATTCTCCAGTGTCCATCTTCTCATCATACGACCAAAGAAAGCTGTCTGTCTCTTCCTTACTGTTCTATATAATGTTCTAGTTTCATTAGTCGCTTCCAGGCTATCATTTTTAGCAACTCTTCACAGTCCGAGATTTTCGCAACATTCGTCTCAGAAACCACATCCCCGTTGTTTCCACACGCTTCCTAATTTGTTCAATAATGTTCCGTGGATCGCTGCCATACAGCAACGTAATGTAACATATCAGTACTTTCTTACTTATATTCAACAATAGTTACTTATTACATTAGCTCCTTTCTTTTTTCTGGAATTCAGTTTTTGCTTGACCTATTCTGCTCGTAATTTCTATCGTGTATCTTTCATCGGATGTTATATCACTAGGTATTTAAATTTTTAAGTTGGTTAAGCATTTTCTCTTCTATTGTTATCTCCCACTTACATGTCATCATTTTCTTTGATATAAAATTGCTTCTGTTTTGTTGATATGCAAGGAGAGTCGTATTTTTGCATTCTCTATTACTACAGTCAGCCATCCATATCTTTTTAGCCTTCTGTTTTCTTTCTGCTAATATCGCTTTGCGTGATTGATCAATGGAATCCCTTAACATTTCCTAGTGTTCATGTAGACTATAATATATAATATATTATATATATATATATATATATATTATATATATATATATATTATATATATATATATATATACATACATACATACCGGTTAGCGAGATAGGGGTATCCCCTATCAAAGGAGATGTAAGACGCATCCTTTCCTCCGTTAGTCTACGGGACACCCTTGAGCAAGGTGGAGTACCCATTTAGCCCCCCCAATCAGGGTTACGTGAAGCCATGGAAGCAGGTGGTGGATGGAGTGTGAGGGCAGCCGACAGATTGTTGTTGGTTATGATCTGCACTCTGCGGTGATAGGCAGATGATCTCATCAGTAGAGACAATGGCTATGGCCACCGACTAGTACAGTCACTGCCCAGAAGGAGAGCAATGGTAAACTACCTTCTGCACAACTTGCCAAGAAACCATAACAACCATGAACGAAAACATAATAAGAAAGAGATCGTGTGGCGAGACCCCCAGGCCAGGCAGATCAGATAACACTGGGGAAGAGTGTGACACAGGGACCAGTACTAGTAATCGTGATGACGGAGTTAATCCTGACTGTGTTACCAAGGAAATCCCCTGTGTCAGACTAAGAAACAGAGGAGAATAGGAACATGGAATGTGAGAAGTCTGTATGAGGGGAAGCTTAAAGTAGTATGTGATGTGATTGAGAGGTTAAGTATTCAAATTTTAGGGATTAGTGAACATCGCTGGAAAGGCAAGGGACATTTTACAACTGAAAATGGAAGTCTTTTCATGTATTCTAGTACAGACGTCGGAAGCCAGAGTGGAGTGGCATTTTGTTTAGATAAAACAACTGCAAAAACTTTAATGGGATATAACCCTGCTAGTGATAGAATCCTCACTATTAGACTTAAAGGCTTTCCAAAAAAAAAACACACAAGTCTCATACACATATATGCACCTACTTCAACAGCAGAGGAGGACGAAATTGAAGATTTTTACAACACACTACAAGACACATTAAATAAGATTGGTCATAATGATATAGCAATAATAATGGGAGATTTTAAATGCATTAGTACAGTGGTTCTCAACCTTTTTTTGGCCCATGCCCCCCTTCACCATATTTTCAGAACGTCATTCCCCCCCCCCCCCCCCTTTCGTATTTCCTACCTAAAAATTTGGCCTGTGCCCCCTTCACAATATTTTCAGAACGTCATTCCCCCCTTTCGTATTTCCTACCTAAAAATCCCGCCCCGCCCCTACACAGTATACATAATAGTGGAAGCTAAATTTAATAGCACATACTAAAACAAGTCTAGATATCCACATAAAACATGATTTGTGGGTCTACTTAGTTTATAAATTGAATTTTAGAAGGGTGAAACGTACAGAACCGTACAGTATGAAGGGAAAAACAATATCAAGTAATCGGTTCTTGTATTAACGCGATCTTGAAATAATCTTAATTCTCTCCATGGAAAACTCTAAACCCCCCCCCCCCCCCCCCCCCCCCCCGGGGGATTCCCCACCGGTTGAGAAGCACTGCATTAGTAGGTACAGGAAGAGCTGAAAATGAGAGACACGTTTTAGGAAAATTTGGATTGGGAAATAAAAATGATGCGGGTGACAAATTATTTGAAATTTTGCACAGAAAATGAATTAACGATAGCCAACACACTTTTTAAATAACACCAAAGAAGATTCTTCACATTGAAGTCCCCGTACAGTATTATATTTTAATACAAAGAAGAACGAATGAACGAACGAAAGAACAATCTTTATTTTCAAAGGGTTAAGAATTGGGCACGCAGGCCCGTCTGACATTCTGCCCTTCTCTAATTCCTCTGATACATTATTTCATTCAATATCACGTATGAAGCTAATCTTAGACAACAAAAGAAGAATAAGCATTAATGCGCATAAAAATAATCAATAACACATGACTCACTGAGGCAATATTTACCATGGGCATGATAAAAACCTAAGGAAGGTGTAACGTGCCATACATATGGGAATGTTTATTAACTAGTTGTCGTTTGAAATAATTTACCATTATTATTTTTAGGGGGCATGTAGTCTGTACTGAGGTAGTGTTCAAATAGGTTGCAACTGTATGTATAATGATTCGTGGTGTCTTTGATTTCTTCTGGAAGATTGCTCCACAACTGAGTGGCAGAGTATGCTAAGCTTGTTTCATATAAGTCTATCCTAGGTTTAGGGACATGAAGATGGAGATCAAGCATAGCATCTGCAAAAACCCTACGAAGTGCAAACTGTGATACAGATCTTCAGTTATTAGAAGCAGATCTGCAATTAAAACTCAAAAAGCTTACCCGAGGACCAAGGTCACTTCGTTTTGATCTCACAAACATACCAGATGCATACAACGTAGAACCTAGGAATCGTTTTTGGGATCTTGATGTCTGTACAAGAGGAAATGACACCTGATAAACTGGCAGTACAAGTTATAGATATCTTGATAACTGCAGCCAAAGATTTAATTCCGACAAAGAAAAAGCAACTTAAGCCATGGATTACATCAGAAACGTTAGAATTAATAAAACAAAGAAGGGAACTGAGACATAAAGAAGGTGAATCCGATAACAGCAGGGTGAAGAATTAAATCTTTAACTCGAGAAATAAGAAAAAACACAAGAAAGGACAAAAATCAATATATACAAGATTGCAGTACCAGAATAGAGCAATATCTTCTTCTTCTTTCGTTCGCTTGAAATATGTCTATAACTACAATGTTGTCTCTTGTATGAATTTAACTGTCTTTTTTCAGTTCACACAGCGGTCCATAGAGTTTATCTTCCACTGTCGTCTCTCTAGGCCAGAAGGTTTGCCTAGATATGTTATATTTTGGGCAGTCTTGGAGTATGTGCTCTGCTGTCTGCGACGCCAATCCACATGTACACATGACTGTTTCACCAATCTTGAATTTTGTATACATGTGGTTGCTTAATCTATTGTGCCCTGTTCTGAGGCGCAGAATAATGACTTGTTCTGGTCTATCCATAACGTGGTAGTCATCTTGAGCAGGTTTTGGTGGCTTTCTGACTGATTTGATCATTCTTTTCTTTTGGTGGTATGTACAGGCACATCAGGCTGTTCTTCTTTGGCTCCTTCCTTAGCCAATTGATCAGCTCTGTCGTTTCCGGGTACTCCACAGTGGGATGGTATCCACTGTATGGTGACCTTATGCTGACTGCTAAGTTCAGAAAGTAGTGTCCTTAGTACTGGCAATTTCCCAGACAGGAGCGCCTCGAGTACTGATTTTGCATCTGTCAATAGCACCACAGGTTGTGTACCATTGCTGGTATTTAGTAATTTCTCTGTTGCTATCTTGATTGCCTCAATTTCAGCATCGTAGTTATGGCAGTACTTTCCTGTCGGTACTCTAGCTGTGTCCCTGGTATTATTTGGGTATTCTATGTACACTCCCGCTCCTCCATTTCGAACAGCATTTTGTGCTGACCCATCTGTGTAGACTCGGATCCAGAGGTCCTGTGGGTATTCTTCATCAAGGAAGCTGAGAGTGGCTGTTCTGCGCTGCACACTGTTCTGATTCTTCCTTGTCAAATATTCCTCTCACTTTTGTCTGGATTTGTAATGATAGTCTATGCTCATCTTTCCATGGAGTTCGCTCTGGAATAGTTGTTAGGGGGATACCAACTGTGGGCAGATCGGTGGTTTCTCTGCAGAGTCGTTTGGCCTGGTGGATAAAACTACTTCTTTTCAACCGCCCCATAGCTAGGTTTTCAAATCTGTTCTTCATAGGGTGGCCTGGCAAGCTGAGGAACTTTTCTGCTTGTATTAGCGTTTTCGTATCTCTGCGCTCACTCAGTGCTTGTGTCCTCCACATCTTCTCCATTTCCACTATAGGGGTTGATCTCATCCCTCCTGTGGTGACTCTAAGTGCTTGATTTTGCACTTTGTCCAGCTCTTGTAGTGTGGTTTTTGCTGCCGAACACCATACAGTTGACCCGTATTCCAGGTGTGGTCGTATGCTCTGTTGATAAACTTTGCTAAGTATTTTCCCACTGGCTCCCCATGTGGTTCCACTTAGCTTTCTCAGGATGGCTATTTTCCTTCTGGCTTTTGCTACTGCTTTGTTGATGTGCTTTCTCCATGTCAGCCTGCCATCAAATGTTACTCCAAGGTATGTTGGTTCTTTATCTTCTCGTAGGGGTGTTCCATTTATCTGGATGGTCCCTGCCTTTTGTTTTGGAGAGAGGGTAAATAGGGTGGATGCTGCACTTGTCAGTGTTTATGCTGACACACCATCTATTTGCCCATGCAACAAATGTATCTACAGCTCTTTGTAGTAATCTGGTGGCCACTGATGCATGTTCATTTGTGCTCCATAGAACCAGGTCATCGGCATACATTGCGGCTTTAATTCCATGCGGTAGATTAGCAACGAGATCATTGATGAAGATTAGAAAGAGTGTGGGGGACAATACTCCGCCCTGGGGAACTCCGTGACGCAGTAGTACTTTCTTGCTCTTTAGTCCGTCTATCTGTACTCGGGCTCTTCTGTTGTGCAAGTATGCTTTCACCCATTTGTACATTCTTCCATTGACTTTGCAGTTTCTCAGTTTATTCATCAGACCTTCTTTCCAGACTTTGTCAAAGGCTTTCTTCAAATCTATCCATGCCGCAAGCACCAGCTTCTTCTCTTGGAATGCATCCTCAATTTCTTGAGAGAGGTAGGTTGTCTGATCTTCCGTAGAGTAGCACTGCCTAAAGCCAGCCTGCTGTGGCACAAGGATGTTTTTACTTTCAATGTACCACTGCAGTCTGTGATTGATGATGCGCTCCAGTGTTTTGCAGAGACAGCTGGTGAGGCTAATTGGTCTGTAGCTAGAGGCAATGGAACTATCTTTCCCTGATTTTAGGAGGGGTATCATGATTGCTTCTCTCCAGGCTTGTGGAACACTGCCTAAGGTCCAACTGTTATTGAAGATCTGCAACAGCTTTGCTTTGGCCTCTGTTCCTAGGTTCCTGATCATTTCATTGGAGATACCATCAGCTCCTGGTGACTTTCTCATTTTCAGTTTTGATATGGCTAGCTCCAGTTCGCTGATTGTGATGGGTGCCTCCAGAACCTCATGTACTATTTCCTTCTGTCCTGTATGTTGCCGTTTCTCTTGAATCTCTTGTTGTTTCTCTGGACTGAATTTTGATATTGTTATCTTGTGCGAATGAGTCCGCAAAATGGTCAGCTGCTTGCTTTCTTGTTAAGATGTTTCCATCTTTATGTAGCTGCAAATTTTTGAGTTTCTCCCTGTGCCCTCATCGTTAAGTTGTTTTATTAGCTTCCACAATTTCCTTGTGTCTCTTTCAAAGTTCAGAGACTCTGTTTTTTCCTTCCAGCTTTTCAGTCTAGCCTGCAGCTTGGCCCTTTGAAATTTGGCTTTTGCATGCTGGAATTTATTGTGGTGCTCTTGGCTGGGTGTGGCCTCTGCTTGCTTTCTACATACTTCCACATCATTATGCAACTGTTCCAGTTCACTACTCCAGTAGGGTTTATATTGTTTACGGGCTCCTCTTGGTACTGTTTCTCGCGCTGCCTGTAGTATGCATTTCCCAAACTCTTCAACTACTTTATTTATGTCTTTCTCAGTGTTCAGGTTTCTAACCAGTATGCTAGTGCGATGCTTGTACACTGCCCAGTCTGCTTTCTTGTAGTTCCACCTCGAGAGGGTGCTGCTTTCACTTACAAGCTCATTTTCTACAGTTAGAAAGACTGGTCGATGGTCACTGCCACCTAATTGTTTCCCAACAATTCGTGCAATGTTCCACTCCAGGTCTGGTGAATGAAAAGCCAGGTCAGGTGTAGTTGTAGAATGCCATGATCTCGAGTAGAAAGTATGTGGGTCGGACGGCTTGTTAACCAAGATGAATATATTCTCATTCTGCCAGTCTTCCAGTCTCTCTCCTCTCTGGTCCATGTGATCATAGCCCCAACTCTGCGAGTGGCTGTTGAAATCGCCGCACACAATCATTTTTTCTGTTAATGGTAGTGTGTCCAGTGCCTGTGGACGGTCACTTGGACAGTAGTAATTGATCAGATGTAGGTCTGTATAGCCTGTTTTAAGTTTAAGTGTCTGATACTCAGCCCCTTCCATATAGACTTCGATTTGGGAAGCAGTGATATTATTTTTTACAAGGGTAAGTATCCCACCTTTTCGCCTGTCCTTTCGGTCAGATCGGTAACACTGGTAGCCTCTGATTTTGAAGGCTATATTTTCGTTGAGGTGAGTTTCTTGCAAGCAACATATGCTTACTTTTTCTTTGTCCAGGATGTTTTCTAATTCTACTTTTTTGTTACTGACTCCCTCCGCATTCCAGTGCATTATTTTAAGTCTTAGTTTAGTATGGCCAGCTGTTCTATTCTCATGTCCCCTGGCTCCACAGAACATCTGAGAAGGACCTCCAGTAGTTGGGGTTGGACCCTTTCGAGACATAGGGCCCGGCACTGCACCTGCCTGGGGGTCCAAAGCAGGGCGAGCACCATAACGTTTAGCAGCAGTCGACATATTCCATTTTGCATAATTGCGTGGCATCCTGATTTCTGTGGTGCGCCTCCTGGCTGGTTGCCTCCGTCTTCAGCACCTTTCCTTTGCTAGAGCAGACTGTGGTCTCACTCGAGTTTAGATGTGTACACACTGTCATATATTTTTGAAGGAAGTGGGAGATCACTGTAGTGCATGCCCCATCTCCAACAAAAGAAGTAGAGCCCCACCCTCTTCTATCTTCAATAACCCCAGAATATGAACCTTGAGTTATCTGCAGGCCTCGTTCTATTAAGTATGTCTAGGAGATATAGATTATGGCCCTGGTGAGAAGAATGATTACTAACTGGGAATCTGCCCCTTCTCCAAGTATTCTGTAGCTCTGGAGCCCCCTTATTGGTTATCAAATCTGAGGAAAGTCTGGAGAATTTTCTCAGCCTGATTTAGATTAAGAAAACATGGATATTGAGCAGTTGATAGATCTAGAGTCTTCTCTCCCCCATTTTAGTAAGTCATTATGAGTTAATTTATCTTCAAACAATCAAACACATAATCAATCACATTAGATTCTGACAACATGATGTACAAAGAAGTTGTTGACTCACAGATAGGTTTGAACTGATAAATTAACAGAAGGTCAATTCATGTTAATCATTTATTGACTGGGCCTGAGCCTTCTGGTCAGTACATACATCTCTATTGTGATTTACACAAAATATTAGAAAAGTTGCACATTGGACCATTGTCCCAGACAATCAATCAAGCATCAATATATGAGATGTCAACAAGTGTGAAACATAGTAAACATTTTGATGTTGTACATATTAAGTGTGATGGTGATGAATCAACAATTAACTATCAGTTTCCTGAAATTGGGTGTGGTGTGTACCAATGAGAAAAGTAACCTGGTGACTGGAAGATTAGGTAAGCCAGGGTCCATTGACTGATGGATCCACTTCAGGTCTGCCCGTATAGCTCCACTGAAGGCCTCCCCATACTTTGCTCATGGCCAAGTCATCTTCCATCTCACTTGTTCATCTCTTTCTCTCGGCTTCCCTCTTTCAGGTCTGATTTAGGTGGTTAGTTTGCTGATGTGTTGGGTGGTTGTTGGTATGTAGCCACCAAGATCACTGATGAATATTCACATAAATATATACATTCCTACCAATACAATATTCTAGAAGTAGGTCGGAAGAAATCTAAATTCCTGAAGTAGGAACTAGTTCCCCTCCCCTCCTTTTGGGGGTTAATTTGGGTTAATTTGGGGTGGTCAGAGTTTATCACACTGTGTACGCCTTGTATCAACTGGTTCCTGCTGTATGTAAGTTCTCATTTGACCTGGGGTCAGTGAACGTGTACAGTAAGACAGTGACAAGAGTGAGAAGGTGTCAAGATGCATGTAAATAAATGACATACATTTATAACATTTCTTCCACTCAATGGTGTTTATCGCGTGTATAAATAATTCTCTGTGTTTTCCCAATTAACTTCTTCTTCTTCTTCTTCTTGTGTCTAATAACTCTCTCCCATTATCTGTTGTTGTTGTGTTGAGTGGTGGGTTGTGTGGTGATGAGTGGTGTTGAGTGGTGTTGTGTTTTAAGTTATGTTGAGTAATGAGCAGCTGTTGTATTTCTTCCTCTAAAGTCGTTTGCTTTGCATAAGGAACTGGGTAAGTCTTGACTCGAACAGGCACTGTGTCATTTAACTTCATGTCAAATTCCTCCAAATCAGTTCTTCCTGGCTTATCAGTAAGTACTTCTGCATATTTTGCCATAAGTTCCCTAATCTGCTTTTGCTGATCCTTTGTTAAGTTGGGATTGATTTCCACATCCTTAAAGGTCTCTTTGGCTTGCAGTTGGCACTCGACTCCCATTGTTGATCCTTCTTCGACTTCAGTAGCCACACTCATGGCCATCAGATGTGCAGGTTCGGTGGTTGAGGGTCTTTCATGATATTTCTTCAAGAGGTTTATGTGAAATACTTTCATCTTGCCTTTGACTGAAATTCTGTAGTTGGTACGTGAGATCTTCTCCGTCACTACATAAGGTCCTCTCCATCCGATTTGCAGCTTATTCTGACTGGTTGGAAGCAGCAACATCACCTTCTCTCCTACCTCTAACTCTCTATCCTTTGCCTTGCGGTTGAATTTACGAGCAATTCTTCGTCTGGTTTGACGTAGATTGACATTAGCTTGTTTCCAACTGTGTTGTAAACGATTTTTCAACTCGGCAACATATGTAGATGCAGTCACGACTGTATCATCTGCAGTATTATCAGTCCATGTTCGAAGTAACGCCTCCAGTGGTCCCTTGATCGGTCGTCCAAGCAACAATGTGGCTGGAGCAAAACCTGTTGAGTGATGGGGTACTTCCCTGTAAGCGAATAAAGCTGCGGGTAAATACAAGTCCCAATCCTCTGTCTTCTCCTGGGCAATTTTGCGCAGGATACTAATCAATGTCCCGTTCCACCTTTCCACAAGTCCATTTGACTGAGGGTGATATGGTGAACTGAAGATATGGCGTGCATGAAAAAGTCTGAAGGTCTCTTCCATGAGCTTACCACGAAACTGTGAACCGTTGTCCGTCAAGATCCTTTGTGGGAATCCTAGACGTGTGAATATTCCTAATAATGCATCAGCGACGTGTTTGGAGTCACAGCTGGGCATAGAAACTGCTTCGGCCCACATGGTTGTTGTGTCCACAAGCGTTAATATGAATCGGTTTCGCCTCTTCGTTGCTGAGAGAGGTCCGATTTTGTCTACAGCCACTTTCTCAAATGGAATTCCAGTGATTGGCGATTCACCCAACATTGCCGGTGGTGTCCGGTGTTTTGGTGATACTTTCTGACACTGTGGGCATGATTTTACAAACCGTTGTATGTCTGAATTCATCCCTGGCCAAAAGTAGTGAGTGGTAATCCGCTGTGTAGTAGCGTTGATACCCATGTGCCCACTGAATGGTAGACTATGACCCATCTCCAAGATCTGAGTCCTGTATTGAGTTGGTACAACAAGTTGATTAAACTCTTGTCCAGCTCGTCCTGCTTTTCTGTAAAGAAGTGCTGACTTCATGAACAGATCACCTTTACGTAGAGGTAAATGTGATTTTGGCAGTTTTCTGAAGCAGGGTTCCAAGGTGCTGTCGGCTTCTTGTGCCCTCTTCAGTTCCTCCGTTTGAGGGATTGGCGTAGTTGTTTCTGGAGTTTTTGTTGCCAGGGATCGAGTGGTCATGGTCGCCATCGCCACAGGTTGAACAGGTTCTCATAGAACGATAAATCTACAGCCGAGGATTACAGGATATATCGGATCGTTTAAGACTGCTGCCTTGATTGTCCCGGTGACATACCGCGAGGCTATGTTCACTTTTTCCACTGGAAGAGACATATTTGTTGAACTCTTCAGTGGTCCCTGTAATTCCACTATTTCCTCTGTCACCTGTTCAGGGTGAAATAAGGATGATGAGACAACACAGTCATATGATAATCCAGTATCATATAAACAGGTCGTTTTGAATCCATTTAGCAAGATGGATTCCACAACCGGAATACGAGATGATGTGTCTTGATGAGGTGTCTGTTTGGACGTTTCACCAGTGCTCACTTTTTTCTCTTTTCGGTTGGCCAAACATGCCGCTGTGTGTGGAGGTGGCTTTTTCCTGCAATTCTGAAATGTGTGACCTCTAATTTTGCAATGGGTACAGAATGGTTTGTCCTCCTTCGGCGCTGATTGGACTGAGTTTTGAGTGTTTTTCTGGGATTTCCCCTTTTTCCCGGTGGCTACAGTGTTTTCACCCTCCTTTGGCTGTGGAGTTTTGTTTTGAGAGGGGGTGTTGTTCGAACGTCCCTTTCCTCCCATCTCCTTCTGAGATTTCTCAAATCTCTCTGCCAGGATGATTATAGTTTCCAGGCGGTCAGCCCCGTTTTGGGTTAAGAATGCCTTCATTTCGTTCTGCATTTTCCCCTTGATCTGATCAATGATGATCATTTCACGGAGTCCTTCAAAATTTTCCTCAAATCCTCCCAAGCAAGCCCATCTTTGTATGTATGACTTCAGTCTTTCGAGTAGTTGCGCGTAACTCTCACCCGGTTCCTTCCTTGCTGCTTTGAACCTGAGTTTATAAGATTCGGCGTCCACTTCGAAGCGGCTCAAGAGTGCCGTCTTAAGTGTTGTGTAGTTCTGTTGTTCCTCTCTAGTGAGGCGCGAGAACACATCGTACGCCGTGGATCTTAAGGCCTGCGCTAACTTCGTCGCCCATCTACTTTCTTTAAGCCCACAGCTGACAGCCATTGCCTCGAAGCGTGATAAAAATCCGTCGATGTGGTCAGTCTGTTCATTAAAGGGCTCCAGAGGAAATGACATAGCTCCTGAATTAAGGTGAGAGACGTGGGGAGGTGGTTCTGTCCCTGGCGATCCTGATGAGGTTGAGGGTGTAGACCACTCCCTTTCTCTATTCTCCGGATCTCCACTTCAATCTCCATTCTCCTTAACTCCAGTTGGTGTTGACGCTCTCTCTCCTTATCTTCCATTTCAGCCTGTAGTCGTTTCTCTTTCTCCTCCAATTCTGCCTGAAGTCGTTTTTCCCTCTCAGCCAATTCAGCATGAAGCTGTTTTTCTTTGAGAGCCAATTCCGCTTGCAGTCTTTCTCTTTTGTCGAATGCATCTGAAACATAGTTAGCTAGCTCAAGGCCATCTAACCCGCATTCCCTACCTGTTTCTGTTATTTGGGCTCTAAACTTTGCAGTTTCCGCCATGTCTATAATTTATTGCTTTGTTCTGCCTAAAAAATATAATTGCAGTTAGTCTGATCCGCGTAAGCTTGTCAGTCCCTGATCTGCAAATATACAACAGAGCATGTGCAATATTAAAAACACCCTATGTTATGTCTGTCTGTCAATGCTGGAAAAGCCAAAGGCAGCAGGCACTGAAGTAACCAGAATTAATTCCTAGTAAAGAAAAGAATCTGAAATTAGACAGAGTTTTCCCAACGGATAAGATTTTCCGGTGGTTGATGAAATGCTGTTAAGTTCAGACTCCACAGGAAAAGAACACCTTCTCTGGAAGAGAAGTAGTGTTGGTATAGTAGATTTATACTTGATATTCCTCCTGGAGCACCTCTTCCTGAAGTATACGCCTATTGGAACATGGCCCCCTTCTTCAGGAGGAATTATCAGTCACCTACTCTTATTTATCTATAAATGTCCTTCATATCATGTGGCTGTCAATCAATATAAGAAAATGACAATGTTCAAAATCCAAGGATAATTGTGTTAATGTTTTATGTAATTGTCCAAAGGTTAATATATGGGAACCATCCCGGACGTAGCCCGCAATATGTCATATATTTTTGAAGGGAGTGGGAGATCACTGTAGTGCATGCCCCATCTCTAACAAAAGAAGTAGAGCCCCATTCTCTTCTATCTTCAATAACCCCAGAATATGAACCTTGAGTTATCTGCAGGCCTCGTTCTATTAAGTATGTCTAGGAGATATAGATTATGGCCCTGGTGAGAAGAATGATTACTAACTGGGAATCTGCCCCTTCTCCAAGGATTCTGTAGCTCTGGAGCCCCCTTTTATTGGTTATCAAATCTGAGGAAAGTCTGGAGAATTTTCTCAGCCTGATTTAGATGAAGAAAACATGGATATTGAGCAGTTGATAGATCTAGAGTCTTCTCTCCCCCATTTTAGTAAGTCATTATGAGTTAATTTATCTTTAAACAATCAAACACATAATCAATCACATTAGATTCTGACAACATGATGTACAAAGAAGTTGTTGACTCACAGATAGGTTTGAACTGATAAATTAACAGAAGGTCAATTCATGTTAATCATTTATTGACTGGGCCTGAGCCTTCTGGTCAGTACATACATCTCTATTGTGATTTACACAAAATATTAGAAAAGTTGCACATTGGACCATTGTCCCAGACAATCAATCAAGCATCAATATATGAGATGTCAACAAGTGTGAAACATAGTAAACATTTTGATGTTGTACATATTAAGTGTGATGGTGATGAATCAACAATTAACTATCAGTTTCCTGAAATTGGGTGTGGTGTGTACCAATGAGAAAAGTAACCTGGTGACTGGAAGATTAGGTAAGCCAGGGTCCATTGACTGATGGATCCACTTCAGGTCTGCCCGTATAGCTCCACTGAAGGCCTCCCCATACTCTGCTCATGGCCAAGTCATCTTCCATCTCACTTGTGGTTCATCTCTTTCTCTCGGCTTCCCTCTTTCAGGTCTGATTTAGGTGGTTAGTTTGCTGATGTGTTGGGTGGTTGTTGGTATGTAGCCACCAAGATCACTGATGAATATTCACATAAATATATACATTCCTACCAATACAATATTCTAGAAGTAGGTCGGAAGAAATCTAAATTCCTGAAGTAGGAACTAGTTCCCCTCCCCTCCTTTTTTCTCTAAGCTAGTGTTGGGTTAATTTGGGGTGGTCAGAGTTTATCACACTGTGTACGCCTTGTATCAACTGGTTCCTGCTGTATGTAAGTTCTCATTTGACCTGGGGTCAGTGAACGTGTACAGTAAGACAGTGACAAGAGTGAGAAGGTGTCAAGATGCATGTAAATAAATGACATACATTTATAACATTTCTTCCACTCAATGGTGTTTATCGCGTGTATAAATAATTCTCTGTGTTTTCCCAATTAACTTCTTCTTCTTCTTCTTGTGTCTAATAACTCTCTCCCATTATCTGTTGTTGTTGTGTTGAGTGGTGGGTTGTGTGGTGATGAGTGGTGTTGAGTGGTGTTGTGTTTTAAGTTATGTTGAGTAATGAGTTAAGTTCACTGCGCGTGATGGTGTTCCGCGAAGCACAACTTTTCTGATGCAATGCAGTTCATAAGTGCTCTTATCTAATTAAAATTTGACATAAATATAAATATTTATTCCGTCAAACCCTATTGATTCAATAGATGAAGGAGAAAGGAAAGATTGATTTCTCTTTCAGCTTTCTAGATTGTAAATAGGCATAGATAAGTCTGTTTTTAGAACAAGGCACTTGTTCTAGTACACGAACTGTCATTTCAGCTGTAGGTAGTGATAGCATCTTTTATCAGTGTTTCTGGTGAAATGCACAAGATTGCTTTAGAATCATCACTTCGTACAGTTGTTCAGAATAGAATGTAGTAGTATAATGCACTTCTTAAAGTTAATAATTATCTCTAAGAATATCAGAGATTGCAGTTTCATCGAAGAGAGTATTGGAGAGTCATTTTGCCCAGGAACGGCTATGCGTCGTTAGAATCTACAGTCGAGCATTTTTACATTTCAGAGGTTTTAATTAATAATAATACATTTCAATTGACATTACAAACACGGGTTACCATTACTTGATACTTGATACATCGGGATCTTAGTCTAATCTAGGGACTAACAAGCTCACCTGGGATTCAGACATTCTGCCTCCTCTATTTGAAAATTTGGTCACACAATTTTTGACGTCTGTTCGCCAGGCATGTTTTCGCAAGAGTGCGCTGCTTATCATAATCTATACCGGCGTTGGCGCGAAAGCCGTGTCACGTGTCTGTTCCGTCCTATGGTTTTTTAAGCCTTGGCTGATGAAATCTTTCCAAGAATCCACGTCATCTGTCACTTGTGCAGTTCCAGTTTCGATGTTAAGTTTTAAGTCCTAGTCTCCGTTTGCGGTTGTGTAGTCAATTTCTTTTAATGTTGTTTCCTCTTCTTACGGCATGTTTTGGTAAATGAATAATGGTGGTTAGCGTTGTGCCACACACACGCACACACGTGTCTGCACATGCATGTATGTGTATACACATCTAGAGCACACTGATTATTTTCCGGCGCCAGATACTCGCCGTCGCCCCTTCTCCTGTTAGTTAAAACAGTTCCGCCACGTGAAGGCCAGGAGTTGGACTTTTGCTGCAGAGGTTATGTATTCACGAGCCATTGGGGTATTTAAGCAATGTTGGGCGCTCACCCCAACACTGCGCCCCGGCTACATACAGCAATTTGGAACCAGCAATATCATAAGACTGGAAGAGATTACGAAATGTTCAAAGAAATGAAGTTATTGACTAAAAATGTTCAACCTCAATTGAATGTTACCTGTGACAAGATGGGAAATACCTTAACAGAATCTACCCAAATTCTAGAAAGATCGCAGGAGTGCCGCAGTGGAATGTGTGATATGAGTATCAGTGAGGATATGAATGAGATGCATGAGCCAATGACAGCAGAGACAGAAACTGATTCATTAGATGAAATTGCATGGGCAGTAAAGAACCTGAAGAATGGTAAATCACCTGGATGTGATGAGATACCAGCTGAACTAATTAAAGCGGGAGTAAAAGAAAGCATACAAATCTTTCACGCATTATGTAAAAAGATATGGAAATATGGTATATGGCCAAAAGATTGGAAGAGAGCTATCTTCATTCCAATATCAAAATAGGGCAACCTGAAATTATGCATCAACTATAGAACTGTTGCCCTGATCAGTCATGCAAGTAAAATTCTACTAAAATTATAATGGAAAGACTTCGTAAGAAAATGGAAGAAGAAATTAACGTGGTTCAAGCAGGATTTAGACAAGGAAGAGGAACAAGAGATCATATTCTCAACATGCTTTTAATAATAGAGAAGTGCATAGAATTGAATGTAAACCTATTATCATGTTTTATGGATTTTTCAAAGGCATTTTACTGTGTACAAAATCAGAAACTTGGGGAAATCGTGAGGAATATGGGCTTTCCATCACATATAATACAACTCATAAGAATGCTCTATCTAGACCAACAAGCAGCGGTTAGAATAGATAGCGTGATATCAGATTGGTTTGACATCAAGCAAGGAGTCCGTCAGGGATGTGTGCTGTCCCCCTATTTGTTTAATCCGTACGCCGAAAATATAATGAGAAATGTAAGAGATGATATAAACAGGTATGGTGCCCTAATTATCGGTGGTCATGGCATACCAGAGATTCGGTATGCTGATGATACAGTATTGCTATCCACAACACAGAATGGTATAGAAAACCTAATAGCCTCAACTCAATTGAATAGTAAAAATCACAACTTATATCTTAACATAGCAAAACCAAAGATAATGCATACAGATTAAACTACCATGGAGAAAGAAATATATGTTATTAAGGAAAAATTGGAGGTGGTGGAAGATTTTACATATCTTGGGCCATTGATTACCAACAACGGTGACACAATGAAAGAAATTAAACGGCGACTATCAATTGCTCTTCAAAGACTAAAACAGCTGAATAAATTATGGATTGGGACAGACAGAACTACAAACATCAGATCTTTAAGAGCATGCATCTTTCCCATTGCAACATACGCCTGTGAGACCTGGACACTTACTAAACAAGCTGAACAGCGCGTAAATGCCTTTGAATATAAACGTTATAGACGAGTTCTAAGAATATCTTGGGTAAAGAAAAGAACAAATGCATCCACAATTCAATAGCTGAATATTGAAGAAGGTTAGCTATTAAAGACGACAAAAAAAAAGAAAATTGAAATATTTTGGTTACATGAAACGTCACAAAAGTTTGGAGAGAACAATAATAGAGGGGTATATGCATGGGAAGAGAGGAAGAGGAAGGCCAAAGAGAAGATGGGTGCAGGATGTTGCGGATGATCTCCAGATGGGTGTATCAGACGCGGGACATCTTGCTTATGATCGAGAGGTTTTCCGGAAGGTTGTTATGGGAGCGAGGTTCTGCAAAGGACATGATACTGAATGAAAGAATGAATATATCTTATATATAAAGTGGGGTTTGTAGCAGCGCTTGATTTCGTTAGAAGTTATTGTCCATCCTTTACAGGACGTAGTGGTCAACCACAGCATGTTTAGCGGTTCGTCATTCCTGGGCAAGTTTACGTTCAGTAGTTTGCCATTGCTTTCTGAACGACTGGCACCCATACCATTTCATTATAAAAAAAACGTAAGACTGTCTGCTGCCAAATTACCCACAGCTGTGTTTCGAGCAAGTGTATGTGGGATTACGAATTGCGTCCGTACCACATTCTCCATGGAGCCGGTTTTCGTTAGAAAACAACAAGTTAAATGGCTCGGCCATATAACTAGGCAACTAACAGTATAACACAACAAGCAATGATGTACAGACCAAATGGAACCAGAAGAAGAGGCCGACCATGTAAACGATGGACAGAGGGAATAACAGAGTCCATGAGTTCCCCTATTTAGTAATGATTTCTTCATTTCTGAGAAAAATGCAAAGAATACCATGGACAGACAGAAAAACCAATGAACAAGTCCTTCAAGAAACAAATGAAGATCGTAAACTGATAAGAGTCATTAGACGTAGACAGTCAAAATATTTTGGGCATGTTACGAGCAGAAATTACTTTGAAAACTTGGTGATGACAGGCAAGATCGAATGGAAGAGACCAAGGGGAAGACCGAGAAGTAAATACCTGGATGGCTTGGCCACATGGCATGGTTGAGACAGGAACACGGAGCTGATCCACGACTCTGGTGATCGAGTGAGATGGCAGAACATGACCGCCCACGCTTACCGGCATGGCACATGATGGATGGATCTCACTGATGGTGTTGTGATTTTCTTTTCTCTTTTTCTATCATTGTCCAGGTTTGGCATTGGTAACATAGAGTTGGCGGGAAAGTTGTGATGTAAAGTGCTTTCTTAGTAGTTAGTGATACGTTTGTTCTTAAGTATTGGTGCCATTTGTCCAGTGAGTTGGTGTGCCTTATTGCATTTCTTTTTTCCATCTCGTCTCCTGATTTGCCATTAAATGATATTGTACTTCCTAGCTACTTGAAACTCTTTACTTGTCTCAAGGGGTGTTCGTTTAGGTGAATTTTTTTCCCTTTAATTATAGCCATTACCTCTGTTTTATTTATGATAATTTTCATGTTATGTTCCCTATACATTTCGTTTTGGCTGTTCATGTGGTCTTATAATTCAGCTTCTGATTTTACTATTAGTGCTTGGTCATCCACAAACAGGATTTCTCTAATGGTGTAATTTGCAGATGGTTCTTCTTCTGTGTTCTCGCGGTCACTGTTTCGTTTGACATTGCTTATGACATAGGTTGTCTATATATGTTATAAACAAGAGCAGGGACAGGAGAGGAATGTGTGTGGTTCAATTCCTGTACGTACACTTTATGGGGCCCTAAGAGGCCAGTAAAACAAAAATTTTAACTTTTACTCTACATAAAAACAAGTGTCTTTTTTACATTGGAGAATACAACATATACATTCAAATACATGTGCCAACATTATATTCATGTATGAGTAATTATTTGTTCCTATGCAAACCAAAGACATTTAATAGACACTCTTTCACACTCCAGGTATTCTCATTCACAGTGATAGTCATTCTTTTTTTTTCTTTTTTTGAAATTACATACAGCAAAGTGTGTATTTACAAGGCGCAATGTGTGTTTCTTTGTGTATGTGTATATCACAGAGTGTTACCGTTTCTTAGTGTTATATGACACATGTGCGAGCCCAACAAATACGTACATATACACTTATGATAATGTAACACCCATGGCATAGTGCATGTACAAACTCACTTCTTGCATATATCTTTTCATGCACCCGTAGTCATAATCAAACAAGTCTAAACACATTCCCTAAGGCATTCTATATGACACGTCACCAAACTGTCCCATCCAGAAAAGTACATTTTGGTGGCGATTGCAGCCCGCGAGCGATAGATAGATAAGAGTCTATATATGTTAGGAACAAGAGATTGGATGAATGTGTGTGGTTAAATTCCTGTGAGTACACTTTACATGTGGCCCTTGAAGGCCAGTAAAAAAATGTTTGTCCCCTTTTTAGGGGTATAAGATCTGGTGAAACCATCAGTACATTGAAAGTATACAAACAGCATGTGAAAGAATAACTTCATAACTGCGAAGTGGGTTCTAAAATGTAAATATCAAAATATCAGAAAAAGTTCTTGTAAGCAGTCTAAAATGAGTGTATTTATTATTAATAAATTTTACTAAAGGTTAATTTATGTTATTTCCAAGTTAAAAACCAGATGTTTTCAAGGTAGTCTTAGTATTACCGCTAGTATGTATTTTAATTTTTTTTTATAACTGGTAATTTCCCTTGTAAAAAAATGTTTATCTCCCCTGATTAATTCATTCATTCAGAAGCATGTCCTTTGCAGAACCTCGCTCCCATAACAATCTTCCGTAAACCTCTCGATCATAAGCAAGATGTCCCGCGTCTGATACACCCATCTGGAGATTATCCGCCACATCATGCACCCATCTTCTCTTTGGCCTTCCTCTTCCTCTCTTCCCAGGCATATACCTCTCCATTATTGTTCTCTTCCAAACTTTCGTGACGTTTCAAGTGACCAAAATATTTCAATTTTCTTTGTTTGATCGTCTTTAATAGCCAACCTTCTTCATTATTCAGCTCTTGACGTATGGATGCATTTGTTCTTTTCTTTACCCAAGATATTCTTAGAACTCGTCAATAACATTTATTTTCAAAGGCATTTATGCGCTGTTTAGCTTGTTTAGTAAGTTTCCAGGTCTCACGGACGTATGTTTCAATAGGAAAGATGCATGCTCTTAAAAATCTAATTTTTGTAGTTCTGTCTGTCCCACTACATAATTTATTCAGTTGTTTTAGTCTTTGAAGAGCAATTGATAGTCATTGTTTAATTTATTTCATTGTGTTACCGTTGTTGGTAATCAATGACCCAAGATATTCAACATTTTTCACCACCTCCAATTTTGCCTCATTAACATATATTTCTTCCTCTATAGTAGTTTTGACTTGCGTACGCGGTTCGTGAGCCGCTTACCAGGCGTTCGAAACTCAGCTCCGACCGATTTGTGCAGCAGAACGTGTCGCGTTGTGTTATAATGCGATGGTATGAGAGCCCGTTGTTCAGAAAGCCATGGCAAACTACTGAACGTACAACTTGCCTAGTGCATCAACAGCAGCTGAAAAAATGCTGGTGTTGACTGCATGGTCATGTAAGGGATAGTGCAACATTTAAAAAAAAATAGTTTTATCTGTATGCATTATCATTGATTTTGCTATGTTAAGATGTAAGTTCTGATTTTCACTATTCAGTTGGATTATTTCCCCTACTTATTGCTTATCTGAGTGTTTTTCTTTTAGATATCCTGTAATTCCGCAGAATGCTTGAGCATAATTATTAAGTGTAGTGATCAATCGCCGGCTTCGTGGCTTAGAGGTTATGACTTTTCTCCGTAATCTCGTATACTCTCGTCAGGTAACGTGATGACGGTTCAAATCAGCAGTGGTTCGAATCGCATCGGTAACTTACGGGGTATGTGAGCCGGCCGCTCAGAAAGCAATGGCAAACTACTGAGCGTATTCTTGCCAAGAGATCAACATACGGCTGAAAGATGCTGGTGTTGACAGCTAAGTCCTGTAAAAGGATATACTAAAAAAAAAAAAAAAGTGATAAATCAAGGCATTACTATCATGTTATTATGATCTTTTAAATATGCTCTATGCAACTAGGCAAATGCATGCGCAGTTGAATTGCATGATTATATATATATATATATATACACACACACACACACACACACACACACACATACACACACACACTAGCCGACCCGGCCCGGCTTCGCCCAGTCCCTAGCGGGGAGCATCTCATTTAATTCATATTCGGCCCCTGCTCCCGTTCCCGTTCCCAAAAAAGACGATCCGCCCGGCTTCGCCCAGTCCCTGGCGGCGAACGTCTCATTTAATTCATATTAGTAGTCATATAAGCTCCCGTTCCCGGAAATATGGCGAAAAGATTGGAAGAGAACAATCTTCATCCCAATAACTAAATTCAAGATGTAGATGATCAATGGGAAATGCTAAAGAATTCAATGAGTTATGCAGCAGAGAAAACTATTCCAAAAGTAAAGAAAGTGGGCCATAAGACATGGATTCTTCTTCTTCTTCTTCTTCTTCTTCTTCTTCTTTTTCTTCTTCTTCTTCTTCTTCTTCTTCTTCTTCTTCTTCTTCTTCTTCTTCTTCTTCTTCTTCTTCTTCTTCTTCTTCTTCTTCTTCTTCTTCTTCTTCTTCTTCTTCTTCTTCTTCTTCTTCTTCTTCTTCTTCTTCGTCTTCTTCTTCTTCTTCTTCTTCTTCTTCTTCTTCATTCTTCTTCTTCTTCTTCTTCTTCTTCTTCTTCTTCTTCTTCTTCTTCTTCTTCTTCTTCTTCTTCTTCTTCTTCTTCTTCTTCTTCTTCTTCTTCTTCTTCTTCTTCTTCTTCTTCTTCAGCGTTCCGAGCCATTGAGGTTCTTTGCTATAGATACAATCCGTCTTCCATTCGTCTCTCTGGTTGACCTTCTCTTGCCAGTCGTTGATTCCAAGTGCTTGTAGGTCTGTGTATATATTATCTCTCCACCGTCTTCTTGGTCTACCTCGGGGTCTACGTTCATTTATTTCCTGAGTGTAAGCGAGATTTGTTTCCCTATTATCTTCCATTCTTTCTATGTGCCCCAGCCATTGTAGTCTATTAGCCTTCATGATACCAGTGATTAGCGGGGACTTAAACAGATCATAAATGTCTTTGTTACTTCTTCTTTTCCACTCTCCACTTTGTGTATCCCTAATGGGTCCAAAGATGCGTCTTAAAACTTTGTTCTCAAAGGTTTGTAACAAGGCTTCGTCTCCTTTCGTTGTACTCCAGGTTTCAGAGCCATACAGCACAACTGGTCTGATCAGTGTTTTGTATATTGTGATCTTGGTGTTACGAGATAGCGCCTTTCCTTTAAGTGAGTCAATATTTCCAATGTCTTTTGTTCATTTTTCCCTATAGTATCTATATCATCTGCATAACCAAGCAGCTTGAATGTTCCTCCAATATCACATTCCTCCTTTACCCTCCTTACAACTTTCTCTAGAGCCAGATTGATGAGTAGCGGCGATAGTGCATCACCCTGTTTCAAGCCAGATGTTATTTGAAAGGGTCTGATTTCCTGCCTTTATATGTTACTATATTATAAGTATCTTCCCTGCATAGTCTGGTCATGTTGATTAACTTCTTTAGTATTCCGAATTCCCGCATAGCATTCCATAGACTATTCCTATGGACACTATAATACGCCTTCATATCATATCATCACTATCGTAAGACATGGATGACTGAAGAAATTTTACAACTAATGGAAACAAGAAGACAGAACAAAAATAATCCTGCCAAATATGAAGAAATTCACAGAAAAGTCAGAACCTTATGTAAGGAGGCTAAAGAAACATGGCTTGAGAAAAATTGCAGAGAAATTGAAAAACAACACAACAGTAAAAATGCGAAACTATTGCACAAAAGAATTCAGGAGATTACTAATCAAAGAACACGTACATCAGCAGGCTGCCTAAAGACAAAAGATGGAAGAGTCATAATAGAAAAAGATCAGATCTTACATGAATGGTCAGATTACGTGAAAAACCTTGATGACGATAACAGAGACGAACAGTATGATGTTCAAAATAATAATGAAGGGCCAGCAATTTTGAAGATGGAGGTTCAGAATGCTCTTAACCATATGAAATCTGGCAAGACCCCCGATTCAGACAGCGTCACCACAGAAATGATTAATGCTTTAGAAGAATATGGAATAGATAAAGTTACCAGTCTGCGTAATGCAATATATGATACTGGAAATATACCTCAGGAGTTATGTAGATCTGTATTTATTGCAAACGCAAAGAAATCAGGAGCCTTGGAATGTGATCAACATCGAACAATTAGTATAATGAGTCACATCACGAAGATTTTGCTAAGAATTATCATGCAAACATTTAGGAAGGAAAATACAACCTGAAATAGGAGAAGAACAACAACAATGTGAGGTTTGTAGAAGGCAAGGGTACAGTAAATGCTGTGTATATACTGAGAACCGTAATCGAACGTTCTATAGAAGTAAACACAGATCAACACCTTTGCTTTATTGACTACACAAAGGCTTTCGATAAAGTGAGACATGTCAACATGATAAGGATGCTTGAAGATCTTCAAATTGATGGAAAAGACCTTAGACTTGTAAAAAACATATATTGGAAACAACAATCTGCCATAAGAGTTGATAATGAAGTAAGCCAATATCAGCCTATTGAGAGGTGTGAGACAGGGATGTACAGTGAAAGTATTTTAAGAAATATTGACGATATGGAAGGAATCAACATTGGGGGCGATGCATCAATAACATTAGATATGCAGATGATACAGTCTTGATTGCAGACCTGCAAAATTTAGTAGATGCGGTTGTTACACACAGTGAACAACTAGGGTTAGAAGTAAATTGTAAAAAGACACAGATTATGGTAGTCACTAGGAAGAACGAAATACCACAATGTAATATACAAGTAAATGGGAATATTCTTCAACAAGTGAATAGGTACAATTATCTCGGAACAGTAATAACATCTGATGGAGATGCCTTGAAGAGATTAGAACAAGAATTGCCATGGCAAAAGTAGCCTTTAGCAAGATGAAAAACATACTGACCAATAAAAAGATGTCAATTGAAACGAGAAAAAGAGTGTTGAGATGCTACATAGAACCTGTACTTTTATATGGATGTGAAACTTTTACAATAAGCAGTCAGGCTGAAAAACATCTGATGGCTGTAGAAATGTGGTTTCTGAGGAAAATGCAAAGAATACCATGGACAGCCAGAAATACCACTGAAGAAGTTCTTCAAGAAACAAATGAAGATTGTAAACTGATTAGAGACATTAGACGTAGACAGTCACAATTTTTTGGGCATGTTATGAGAAGAAATGATTTGGAGAACTTGGTGACAACTGACAAAATCGAGGGAAATAGACCAAGGGGAAGACGTAGAAGCAAGTACCTGGATGGCTTTGCCTTGTGGCATGGTCGAGACAGAAACACGGAGCTGATCCACGACTATGGTGATCGAGTGAGATGGCAGAGCATGACCGCCCACGCTTACCGGCATGGCACATGATGGATGGATGGAATAACTAAATAGGGCAATCTGAATTTTTTTTAAAAACCGTTTAGTTTCATACAAAGCAATGTATATCTACAAGGTGTAATGTGTGTTTCTTTTGTTTGTGTATATTACAGAGCGTTGCCGTTTGTTAGTGTTAGGTGTCACATGTGTAAAAAAAACAAACAAATACATACATATATGCAGTTATGATAATATAACATTTATGGCAGTGTGCATGTAATGCAGTGTGCATGTAATATTTTAGGTATGTGCGAAACGAGATGGACAGGAGCAGGCATCAAGATAGAGGAAGATTTCAAGATTATTTATTATGGAGGTGAAGATCGTCATAGGGGAGTGGCAATTATTCTGGACCGGAAAACATCAAAATCTATTCAAGGATATTGGGCCGTGTCGGACAGAGTTCTACTAGTTAAATTAAGTGGCAGACCTTTTAGCATAAATATTATTCAAGTATATGCCCCAACAGGAGAATCCAGTGAAGATAGTGTAGAAGAATTTTATAATGACATAGAGTCTGCCTTAAAGAAATGTAAAAATTCAGAAATAAACATCATAATAGGGGACTTCAATGCAAAAGTAGGAAATCAAGGAGATAGATACACAGTAGGAAACTATGGTTTAGGAGAGAGAAATGAAAGAGGATACAGACTCGTAGAGTGGGCAAAAGAACAGGAAATGATTGTAGGAAACACCTGGTTCAAACAACACCCTAGAAGATTATGGACATGGAGGAGTCCTGATAGCAGGATTAGAAACCAGATTGACTACATTCTGATTAGCAGAAGATTTATAAACGCATTAACAATAGCAAAAACAGTTCCCAGTTTTGATTGTTATAGTGACCACAGATTACTCACAGGAACATTGAGGATAAAGTTGAAGAAAGTCAAGTATATAACAGGAAACACTAAATATGATTTGTGTACATTGAGTAACGACAAGAAAATACAAAACAAATTCAACATAGAAGTACAGAACAGATTTGAAATTTTGTCTGATCTAGAGATCCTATTCCAGGATGTGGATGATCAATGGGAAACGTTGAAGAATTCAATCAATGTGGCTGCAGAAACAACTATTCCAAAATTAAAGAAGGTGGGTCGCAAGAAATGGATGACTGAAGAAATTTTACACCTCATGGAAACAAGAAGACTCAACAAAAATAATTCTGTCAAATATGAAGAAATTCACAGACAAGTCAGAATATTATGTAAGGAGGCAAAAGAAGCATGGCTTGAGGAAAAGTGCTTAGAAATTGAAAGACAACACAACAGTCAAAATACCAAATTAGTGCACAAAAGAATTCAGGAACTTACTAATAAAAGAACAAGTACATCAACAGGGTGTCTAAAAACTGAAGATGGCAAAATCATAATAGAAAAAGACCAGATTCTACAGGTATGGACAGATTATGTGAAACACCTTTATGATGATAACAGAGACGAACAGTATGATATTAGATTTAATAATGAAGGACCGCCAATTTTGGAGATGGAGGTTCAAAATGTTCTTAAGCATATGAAAGCTGGCAAGGCCCCCGGTGCAGATAGTATTACATCAGAAATGATTAATGCTTTAGAAGAATTTGGACTAGATCAAGTCACCAGACTGCTGAACACATTATATGATACTGGAGATATACCTCCTGAATTATGTAACTCTATATTTATTGCAATCCCAAAGAAATCAGGAACCTTGGAATGTGATCAACATAGAACAATTAGTATAATGAGTCACATCACAAAGATTTTGCTAAGAATTATCATGCAAAGAATGAGGAAGAAGATACAACCTGAAATAGGGGAAGAACAATGCGGGTTTGTAGAAGGAAAGGGTACAGTAAATGCTGTGTATATGCTGCGAACAGTTATTGAACGTGCTATAGAAGTAAACAAGGATATACATCTTTGCTTTATTGACTATACAAAGGCTTTTGATAGCAGTTAGACATGTCAGCATGGTGGATATGCTTGCAGATCTACAAATTGATGGGAAAGACATTAGACTTATAAAAAACATATATTGGAAACAACAAGCTGCAATAAGGATTGATAATGAAGTGGGACAGTATCAGCCAATTAAGAGAGGTGTTAGGCAGGGATGTGTGATGTCTCCAGATCTTTTTTCCCTGTACAGTGAAAATATTTTCAGAAATGTAGAGGATATAAATGGAATCAGCATTGGAGGACGAAACATCAATAACATTAGATATGCAGATGATACAGTATTAATTGCAGACAATGCGCAGGACCTGCAACAATTAGTAGATGCGGTTGTTGTACACAGTGAGCAACTGGGGTTAGAATTAAATTGTAAAAAGACTCAGGTTATGGTCGTCAGTAGGAAGGAAGAAGTGCCACAATGTAATATACAAGTAAATGGAAATATTCTTCAACAAGTGAATCGGTACAATTATCTTGGAACAGTTATAACATCTGATGGGAGATGCCTTGAAGAGATTAGAACAAGAATCGCCATGGCGAAAGTAGCCTTTAGCAAGATGAAAAACATTCTGACCAATAAAAAGATGTCAATTGAAACGAGAAAAAGAGTGTTGAGGGGATACATAGAGCCTGTTCTTTTGTATGGATGAGAAACGTAGACAATGAGCAGTCAAGCTGAAAAGCATCTGATGGCTGCCGAAATGTGGTTTCTGAGGAAAATGCAAAGAATGCCATGGACAGACAGAAAAACCAATGACCAAGTACTACAGGAGACAAATGAACATCGTAAACTGATTAGAGAAATTAGACGTAGACAGTCAAAATTTTTTGGACATGTTATGAGAAGAAATGGATTGGAGAACTTAGAGACAACTGGCAAGATCGTGGGGAACAGACCAAGAGGAAGAC
>JACEFZ010012664.1:0-20000 GCA_014155875.1 Cepaea nemoralis | reverse complement strand
GCCTTGCATGAGTGTAGTATGTTTTATACTGTAGATGGTGCTGCCAAAAACAAAGCGTCTAATCCATTTGTTTATGTTTGTGACAGTCTAACGTGGAGGATCTAGGACTGTGCACAGATATAGTATTTTTGGAATTATATATGTATTAACAATGGTACTTCTACCAAATATGGTAGTTGTTTTGTATTTGTACCTCTGTAACATATCTATTATTTTCTTCTCTAGATTTTGCCATGTGTCTTTGTGTGTCTGATTTGGTTGACATGGGAAGACTATTCCGTACACTTTTATAAGATTGTTTGATGTTAAATCAAATATAAAATCGGCCTTATTTTTCCATTTGCCCAAGGCCATTATAGTAGATTTTTGGACGTTTAATTTTGCCCCACCCCCTTTGCCAAAAGACGAGAACGTTTCCAAAATGATCCCTACAGATTTTTCAGTTGTCGGAAAGGAAATGGTATCGTCCGCATAAGCACGCACTTTTGTTCACCCTTTCCTGGTATGAACGTACCCCTGACATTGTCGTCCTGTCGTATCTTTTCTAGAAGTGGCTCTAGAGCGACAACGTACAGTAATGGGGACAAGGGACATCCCTTTCTCACTGACCTAGTCAACCTGAAAGAATTGGTTAGGGTATGGTTTAATAGAATCCGACTTTCCGGTTTCAAATATTAAATTTTGACCCATGGCCGAAAATAATTCCCCACGTTGCAGTATGAGAGAGTTTTGTGGAGGTATGAGTAAGATATTCTGTCGAATGCTTTTTCTTGGTCTAAGGAGAGAATTAAGGACTGACAGTTTTTCAAATGTGTGTAGTTGACGATGTCCCTTATGATGTGTGTGTGTGTTGCTGGATATTCCCGTGTTGTACACTACATTGCTGGTCTTCATGAATGAGAGATGCCATTACTGGTTTCAATTTATTCGTCAAAGCCTTTGTTAAAATCTTGTAGTCTACATTTAAAAGCGAGATCGGTCTGTAACTCTTAAAAAGTGTCTTGTCGGTGTTCTCCTTCGGAATAAGAGTGATGTAAGACGTGTTGAAACTGGATGGGAGTTCATGTTTTTGGAAAGATTCAGAGAATACTGCTAGTAAAAGGGGACCTAGAAGAGGAAATAAAAACTGATAGAATTCAGCGGTAATACCGTCAGGGCCAGGCGATTTGCCCTTCTGCATTCCATAAACCGCTTGTGTTATATCTGTTAGTGTTCATTCAGTATCTAGTGTTAGTTTATGTTTCTATGTGAGTTGTTTTGTGAATTTCATAAAAGTTTTCTTGTACGTGCGCCTGTGTGTTTTCCTCTGTGTAAAGGTTCTGATAATAATCTTCATAGGCTAAGGCTATTGGTTGTGGCTCGACTTGTATATTTCCTTCCCTGTCAATTATCTGGCCTTTCTGTCTGCTGCGCTGTACATTTTGTTCTAAAGGTAGGTATTGTTTACTCGGTATCTCTTGTGTTATAGTTTGTAACTTTGTTCGCAGTAAAGCCCCCTGAAATCGATGATGTCTGTGTAGATCTAATTCATCCTGTAATGCTATGATGTGTTGTGAATTTTTGTCTGTCTGTAGTAAGAGCTTAATTGCATTTTCCAATACTTTTTCTTGTTGTAGTTTTTGCTTGTATATTACTGCTGCTAGTGTTTGTGTTCTCTCTCGTATAGTTTGTTTAAGTGTTTCCCAGAGTTCTCGCGTATTACCCTCTGGTATATCGCTTGTGTATGTGAGGATCAGTTTTGTTATACAATCTACATATTCCTGATTTTGTAAAAGTGTGCTGTTAAGTTTCCAATGGGGAGATCTTCTAAGATGTGGTGTTGCTTGTACTGTGTTTATTGTTGCAACTACATCATTATGGTCTTTGAAGTTCAGTGCCTCCTGTAAATGCTTGACTTGTGTTATATGATGTGTTATGGGCGCATAAATTCTATCTAATCGCGCTGCTCTGTTATGCACATTGTTTGTGTGTGTTGTATATTTTCCATAGGGATGCATCTGACTGTATGCGTCTGTTAGCTCATGGATATCTAAAATTGTTTGCAATGTGTCTAATTGATGTTCCTCCTCCCCCGTTGTGTTTCTAATTTGCATTCTTACATCTCCATTTATAAGGTCGTGTGCCGAAAGTAGGCAATTAAAATCACCCCCTAAAATGATGTTGTGACCCTGATATGAGCGTGATAATAAATTTTCCAGTGATTGGTAGAAGAGCGGCTGATTTCTGTAGTCAGGTGGTGCGTGTATGTTGATAATTGTGTATTTATTTATGTTATTTCCCACCTGTACTATAGCTATCCTATCCTGGCAGTCCCTGTCCGTCTCTATTATCTGCCACCTGTCCGATGTCTGTGTTATTGCTCTACCCAATCCAATATGTTGAGTACTAAGACTAAAACATGAGTGTCTTAGACCTAAGCATGTTGTGATATATGATGCGTGTTCCTCGGTGTTAACGTTAGTTTCCTGTATGAGTATAAAATCAGCTTTATATTTGTGAATGAGTGGTATAAGATGATTAATTTTGGATCTTATACCTCGAATGTTAATATTCATTATTTTAATATCCGCTGCCATTTTTTGTTGTAATATAAGAAACGTTTGAGCATAATTATGTTTCTTGTATCAAACTGTCTGTATTCATGTTATCATTTCTGGAGATAGTCAGTAGATTCCTTCGTCGGGCTTGAAATCTCTAAGTCAATAACGAGGCGTGGAGAAGAATCTGACAGGTTTCTTTATCGTGGTGGTGTGTTAATATTATCACTGTCCGTTCCAGTCATGGCGCTGGTCGTTATCTGTTCAGTATAATTACTTACACATTTCTTTTTGCTCCCGTTCCCCAAGAAAAGACGACCCGCCTGGGCTTCGACCAGCCCCTGGCGGGGAGCGTCTCATTTAATTCATATTCGGCCCCTGCTCCGGGTCCCGTTCCAATATAAGAAGCCCGGCCCGCCTTCGCCCAGCCCGCCTTCGCCCAGCCCCTGACGGGGAGCGTCTCATTTAATTCATAATCGGCCCCTGCTTCCGTTCCCGTTTACCAAAAATTACGACCCGGCCCGACTTTGCCCAGTCCCTGGTGGGGAGCGTCTCATTTAATTCATATTAGTAGTCATATAAGCTCCAGTTCCCGTTCCCGGAAATATGGCGAAGAGATTGGAAGAGAACAATCTTCATCCCAATAACTAAATAGGGCAATCTGAAACTACTGAACGTAAACTTACCAAGATATCACGAAAACCCAATAAATGCTATGATGACTGTATAGATGTCGAAGAAATATAAAAAGATGAGTTAGACAATTTTCACGTATTTAAAATAGATGAATTATTTTTATGAAAACTTTAAAAATGCCTTACAGATTTTATCATTGTATATTATAACGCATATGCCTGTAAATAACTATAGACAAACATTTTATAAAGCTTTGAAAACAATGCAACAATTATATATAAAATATATAGCAATGCTTCATGAAGTTATGTCCCTTGATATAACTTTTCTTAAGTTAAGTACCCTCGCTATATATAAATTATAATGTAAATTTTATTACTTACACAGCTATTTGTAAACTAACAAAATATGACAGTTGGCTGCACTGGAATGATAAGAACACGTGTAGAACATTTCACCTCAATCGGATGGACCGTTCGCGAACGCATAAATAACAGACAGACAGACAGACAGACAGACAGACAGACAGACAGACATTGTATTACACACACACACACACACACACACACACATATATATATATATATATATATATATATATATATATATATATATATATATATATATATATATATATATATATATACGCATACACACACACATACATACACACTAGCTGACTCGGCCCGTCTTCGCCCAGTCCCTGGTGGGAAGCATCTCATTTAATTTATATTCGGCGCCTGCTCCCGTTCCCGTTCCCAAAAAAAGACGACCCACCCCGGCTTCACACAGCCCCTGGCGGGGAGCATCTCATTTAATTCATATTCGGCTCCTGCTCCCGTTCCCGTAGCCAAAAAAGACGACCCGCCCCTGCTTCGCCCAGCCCCTGGCGGGGAGCGTCTCATTTAATTCATATTAGTAGTCATATAAGCTCCCATTCCCGTTCCCGGAAATATGGCGAACAGATTGGAAGAGAACAACCTTCATCCCAATAACTAAATAGGGCAATCTGAAACTACTGAACGTAAACTTACCAAGATATCACGAAAACCCATTAAATGCTGGGATGACTGTATAGATGTCGAAGAAAAATAAAAAGATGAGTTAGAAACTGTTCACGTATTTAAAATAGATGAATTATTTTTATGAAAACTTAAAAAAATGCCTTACAGATTGTATCATCATAAATTATAACGCATATGCCCGTAAATAACTGTAGACAAACATTTTATGAAGCTTTGCTAACAATGCAACATTTATATATAAAATATATAGCAATGCTACTAAAAGTTATGTCCCTTGATATATCTTTTCTTAAGTTAAGTCTCCTCGCTATATATAAATTATAATGTAAATTACAAAATTAAATTTTATTGCGTAATGGCTGTTTGTAGACAGACAAACTATGACAGTTGGCTGCACGGGAATGATAAGAACACGTGTAGAAAATTTCATGTCAATCGGATGGAGCGTTCGCGAACGCATAAATAACAGAGACAGACAGACAGACAGACAGACAAACAGACAGACAGACAGACAGACATTGCATTATATATATATATATATATATATATATATATATATATATATATATATATATATATATATATATATATATATATATGTTGTTTGTCCATCAAGAATGATTATGACCATTCATTTCATCCAGTGGGTTGAAGATATGGAGCCGTGGGTTCTAAGATGGCTGATAAGGCCTATTTTGGCTCGAAATGTTCTTTGACAATGTGGGCAAGGAATGGTTGACGTTTCTGGAGGGGGATTTCCTGCAGTGGTTTTTCTGTCCTGCCTTTTCTTCACAGCTCTTGCAGTCCTGGTTGCCTCACATATGACTGCACCCTTGCGTAATGATGCACGCCACGAATTTCGGTCTCTGGCTGCAGCCTCCCAGGTGTCATGATGAATTCCAAAAGCCTTCAGTGAAATTTCAGAGTGTCTTTAAAGCGTTTCCTCTGGCCACCTAGGGAGCGTTTACCACAACGCAGTTCGTTGTAAAAAATTCGTTTAGGACGCCTGTGATCTGGCATGCGAGTCAAGTGACCAGCCCAGCGAATCTGATTCTTCATCAGTAGAGTGTGGATACTGGGCATGGATGCTCTTTCTAGGACTTCAGTGTCTGGAATCTTGTCTTGCCATTTAATCTTCAGTAGCTTCCTTAAGCAGACTGTGTGGAAGTGGTTTAATTTCCTAGCGTGTCGCTGATAAACAGTCCAGTTTTCACAAGCATATAGCAGTGTGGATAATACAACTGCTTTGTAGACTTTTAGCTTTGTTTGCAGGCTTATTCCAGTTCTGTCCAATACATTCTTGTACAGTCTGGCAAAGGCCGCACTGGCCTTGGAGATTCTTGCATTCACTTCGTCATCAATTGTGGCAGCTTGTGACACAATTCTGCCAAGATAGGTGAATTTGTCCACAACACTTAGTCTATGATCATTCACTTTGATATTCGGCACAGTGTGATTATTCCCTGGAGCTGGCTGGTACATAACTACAGTCTTCTCCAAGTTGATATTGAGCCCAAAGTTGGCACAGGCATGTGAGAAAGCTGAAACATTATGTTGCATGTCCGCCTCTGAGTTGGCGTACAGAGCGCAATCATCAGCAAACAGGAGCTCTCTGACGGTGTCGCTGTTAATTTTGGTTTTAGTTTTCAGCCTTCTGAGATTGAATAACTTTCCATCCATACGGTAGTTGATGTCTATTCCAATGTCGTCGTTCTCGAAGGCATTCGTCAGCATGGCTGAAAACATGAGGCTGAACAGTGTTGGTGCCAGGACACATCCTTGCTTCACTCCATTGGTGACAGGAAAGGATTCAGACAGTTCGCCATTTTCCTGTACTCTTGCCTGCATGCCATCATGAAATAGCCGCACTATTTGGACAAACTTTCGTGGACAGCCATATTTTGCCATAATCTTCCACAGTCCTTCTCTGCTGACTGTATCAAAAGCCTTGATAAGGTCTATGAAAGTGAAGAACATTTCGCAGTTCTGTTCCTGACATTTCTCTTGCAGCTGCCTTGCAGCGAAAATCATGTCAACAGTTCCACGTTCTTTTCTGAAGCCACACTGACTCTCAGGAAGAAGACCTTGATCGAGATGGGCTGTGAGGCGATTGAAAAGATTCTGGCGAGTATCTTCCCTGCAATTGAAAGCAAGGAAATGCCTCGGTGGTTGTCACAGGATTGGCGGTTTCCTTTACGTTTGTAAAGGTGGACTATTGACGCGTCCTTGAAATCTTGTGGCATGGTCTCGTTCACGCATATGTTTGTAAAGACTTGGTGAAGCTGCTCTGTTAGGACCGGCCCACCTGCCTTGTATATCTCTGCTGGGATGGAGCCAGGACCAGGTGCCTTGCCGCTGGAGAGTTGCTGGATGGCTTTATTTACTTCCACTATGGTTGGCAGGTCATCAAGTGTCCCAGTGGGAGGAGCTGGATGAAGAATGACTTGCGCGATAACTTTGATTAAAGTGAGTTGCGCAATTCGTCGACCTCACCCTCTCGCCTGAGTCCATCTGCGTCCAATGGCAAGACAAGTCGAGACGACTGGAGACGAATACAGGTGCAGTGGATGACCAGGGCGCTCTACGTGCCTTGCCGTGCTCATTACGTTCCACAACGCTTTGCAGGTAGACGCTGTCTTGCCCGTTGAATCAGGAATGATTTCTTCCGCGCAGTCTGCCGAATCCTGTCTTCACATGCTGGGTAGGTATACCCTAGTTTACCTCTTAGTTTGACACCAAATCGGATACCCATGCCTGGTTTAGCCAACCTCTCACAGCTGTTGCCAGGGGGGGGGGGGGTGGTGGCCGCTGTCGCATGCTGACAGCTACTAGGAGCCACAGGCACGAGCTATGTGTCAGACTTGGACCAGTGGGGGATGGGTTCTGAAACGGACATGAGAGCCATCCTTACCAAAGGTGCTACCAATCCCTGACACCCCGTACCCCCCATATATATATATATATATATATATATATATATATATATTATATATATATATATATATATATATATATATATATATATATAATAATAATAATAATTATAATAATTATAATAATAATAATAATAAAATGCAATGTCTGTCTGTCTGTATGTTATTTATGCGTTCTCGAACGGTCCATCCGATTGACATGAAATTTTCTACACGTAATCTTATCATTCCCGTGTAGCCAACTGTAATAGTTTGTTAGTTTACAAACAGCCATTTATGTAATAAAATTTAATTTTGTAATTTACATTATAATTTATATATAGCGAGGGGACTTAACTTAAGAAAAGTTATATCAAGGGACATAACTGCATGAAGCATTGCTATATATTTTATATATAATTGTTGCATTGTTTTCAAAGCGTTATATATATATATATATATATATATATATATATATATATATATATATATATATATATATATATATATTGTTTTAAGTTGATCAAACAGTGTTATACGTTTATTCGTAATGTGTGTGTGTGTGTGTGTGTGTGTGTGTGTGTGTGTGTGTGCATGTGTGTAAATTGCTATAAATACACATATATTTGTTAAATCAGGCGCACGAAGGCAGAAATTCTTGGTCCTGACACAAACTAAAGGCTCTCTGTCGAGGGTTGTGGCTGAGCGCCTCTAAGCGATAAAACGCTCGGATGTGAAAGCCTGGGCGATACTCACCTACCGAAAAATGGAGGTGAGATTCTGAGCACGCTACATGCCCAGTCCAGATACTTGTCCGAAGGCTCTCACCTGGGGGATATGAGGGGTCCCCGGGTGAGAGGGCCTGGCTATTTCTCGCTCACCTCTGCACGAAGGTAAGGTGCTGAGCCGGAAGCAAATGTAGCCTACCTCGTGAGCGAGTACAAAATGGCAGAAGAGGTGCCCCAGTCGAACGAAATTGGTTACGAAAACTGTCTGTATCTAACTCATAGAGAGTCTAGACAAAGGTGGAAAAAACGTCTCAATAACACGAAATGGAAGGCACGGCTAGCGAATCCATTGCGTGGCCTGAAGTCCAAAGCGAAAGCTTACCTAGTGGATGTCGCCCGCAGACTGACCGTTCCTGGTGTGCACTTGAGCGACCAGTGGCAAGCGAAATGCCCAACACATGGAAGTGAGGAATTAAAGCAGCCATGCGCAGGACGTGGCAAATACTCTGGTGAGCCCAGTCTCAGATCAATATGTGCCGGCGCTGCAATTATGGAAGCCTCCTTGGATAGCGGGAGAATGCCCATGGTCTGCCCCTGCCTTCTCTTGAGGGTTTGCCGTGATGCCGATGACCGTTCTACTTTTACCAGCTTAGATATTGGCGACACCACAGCACCAACAGTCTAACGTCCCTTGAAACCCCGGGAAGGCTAACCCGTAAAAATGCCTGCTGAAGTCGGATGTGCTGGTCTACGGGTGCAAATAAATCAGGCACAACGCAAACAACGTCCGAGTGAAATGTCTTTCGTGCTAGGAACAGCTCTGACTACCTAGTTTCCGAATGCCGCTCTTGTTCGGAACAGCTCTAACTAGGTAGTTTCCGAATGTTCGTCGTGCCTGGAACAGCTCTGACGGGCACAAAGACAAGCACATGTCCGAACCGAAAAGTCTCTGAGTGGATACCGTCTTCAGATCTTTCTGGTTTGTGCAGGAACGGCCCGGGGCGAATGAAATGCCCAATATATTGAAGTGAGGAATTAAAGAAGCCATGAGCAGGACGTGACGATTCCCTCGGTGAGCCCAGCACCAGGGCGCTATGTGTCGGCCCTGCAATTATGAAAGCCACCCTCGATGGCGAAAAATGCCATGGACTTTCCCTGCCTTCCTTTGAGGGATGACCGTTAAGTCTTCGACCGTTCCAACTTGGCCAGTTGAGTTGTGGACGGTACCGCAAAAGTGAGAGTCTCCCAGGAATGCTACCTGGTAAAAAAAGCACACTAAATGTCGGATGTGTTGGCCAACGGGTTTCGGCCCAAGGGCGCATAACTTATACAGACCGCAATCACATCTGAAAAAACACCCCGGATGAAAGCAAAGAAGAAGAAGAAGAAGAAGAAGAAGAAGAAGAAGAAGAAGAAGAAGAAGAAGAAGAAGAACTGCCCTTTAAATAAAAATTATATTTAAATATTGAGCACAACCCACTACTGGCAACGCCGATCGCATTCTGGTATGAACCTAAGGCCTATCCACGTCAATATGGAAGCACTATACTCGAGTTTCGCCCTCATTTGAGCTCGTCAGTAGTGCATATCCCTGACCGGATCCGGAAACAGTCCCGGATCACGCGTGTGAAGCGGGTGTGTAACCACGCGGCACACACTGGACACACCAAATTATCACAACAGAACATCACAACGCTACCCATCGTAGGCTATGCTCAAGATTGCCCAATCGCCGCGACCGACGTCCGTCAATCGATGGGACCCGAACGATCAGGACTTCTCACTGGCAAGGAACACCAGGCCTCCTTTTTTATTATCCAAAAAATTATATTGTTATGCCCCCTGATTAATTTTCATTTTTTTTCCTCGAATCATTTTTCAGGACTAAAGTGGGGTTTGTAGCAGCGCTAGATTTAGTTAGAAGTTATTGCACATCCTTTACGGGACGTAGCGACCAACCCCCACATTCTTAGCGGTTTGTCATTCCTGGGCAAGTTTACGTTCAGTAGTTTGCCATTACTTTCTGAAAAACTGGCACCCATACCATTTCATTAAAAAACGTAAGGCGGTCTGCTGCCAAATCACCCACAGCTGTGTTTCGAACACGGGTATGCGGGATTACGAATTGCGTCCGTAACCCATTCTCCATGGAGCCGGTTTTCGTTAGAAAACAGCAAGTTAAATGGCTTGCCCATGTAACTAGGCAACTAACAGTATAACACAACAAGCAATGGTGTACAGACCAAATGGAACCAGAAGAAGAGGCCGACCATGTAACGATGGACAGAGGGAATAACAGAGTCCATGAGTGCCGCTATTTAGTAATGATTTCTTCATTTCTGATCGTATCTCTTCTTGATACATTGAGTATTCTTCTAAGGTATCTCATTTATGTTGTTGTGATTTTCTTTTCTCGTTTTCTGTCATTGTCCAGGTTTGGCATTGGTAACATAGAGTTGGCGGGAAAACTTGTGATGTAAAGTGCTTTCTTAGTAGTTAGTGATACGTTTGTTCTTTAGTATTTGTGCCATTTGTCCAATGCGTTGGTTTGCCTTATTGCATTTTTTTTTTTCGATCTCGTCTTCTGATGTGCCACTTGATGATATAATACTTCCTAGGTACTTGAAACTCTTTACTTGTCTCAAGGGATTTTCGTTTAGGTGAATTGTGTGTGTGTGTGTGTGTGCGTGCGTGCGTGCGTGCGTGCGTATGTATGTGTGTGTGTGTGTGTGTGTGTGTGTGTGTGTGTGTGTGTGTGTTTTTTCTTCTTTAGTTATGGTTATTACCTGTGTTTTATTTTATTTATACTAATTTTCATGTTATGTTCCCTATACATTTCGTTTAGGCTGTTCATGTGGTCTTATAATTCAACGTCTGATTTTGCTATTAGTGCTTGGTCGTCCGCAAACAGGATTTCTCTAATGGTGTAACTTGCAGATGGTTCTTTCTTCTGTGTTCTCGCGGTCACTGTTTGGTTTGACATTGCTTATGACATGGGTTGTCTATATATGTTATGAACAAGTGAAGGGACAGGAGAGGAATGTGTGTGGTTAAATCTCTGTACGTACACTTTATGGGGCCCTGGAGACCAGTAAAACAAAAATGTTGACTTTTACTCTACAGAAAATCCAGTGTCTTTTTACATTGACAAATACAACATATACATTCAAATACATGTGCCAACATTATATTCATGTTTGAGTAATTATTTGTTCCCATGCAAACCAAAGACATTTAATAGAAACTCTTTCACTCTCCAGGTATTCTCATTCACACTGATAGTCAAAAGTGTTGTTGTTGTTTTTTTTGAAATTACATACAGCAAAGTGTGTATTTACAAGGCGTAATGTGTGTTTCTTTGTGTGTGCGTATATCACAGATTGTTGCCGTTTGTTAGTGTTATATGACACAAATACGTACACATACACTTATGATAATGTAACACCCATGGCATAGTGCATGTACACACTCACTTCTTGCATATGCTTCTCTTCCACCCGTATCCCCTTTTCTTTTCATGCACCCGTAGTCATAATCAAACAATTAAACAAGTATAAACACATTCAATTAAGGCATTCTATATGACACATCACCAAACTGTCCCATCCAGAAAAGTACATTTTTTGTGGCGATTGCAGCCCGCGCGCGATAGAAAGATAAGAGTCTATATATGTTAGGAACAAGAGAGGGAATGAATGTGTGTGGTTATATTCCTGTGAGTACACTTTATATGTGGCCCTTGAAGGCCAGTAAAAAAATGTTCGTCCCCTATATAGGGGAATGCGAAGAGAAAAAGTGACTGCTACATCGAAAGAATACAAACAGCGTTTGAGAAATACCTTTATAACTGCGAAGATGGTTCTAAAATGTAAATATCTAAATATCAGAAACATTTTCTGTAAGGAATCTAAAAGAATTATATTAGGGATTAACAAATTTTACTTATGAATAAACAATATTATTTCAAAGGTAAAAAAAACTTGATGATTTTAAGATAGTCTAGTATTACTGCTAGTAAGTTTGTTAATATTTTTCATGTTAGGTAATTTCCCTTGTAAACACATGTTTATCTCCCCTCATTCGTTCATTCATTCGGAAGCATGTCCTCTGCAGAACCTCGCTCCCATAACAATCTTCCTTAAACCTCTCGATCATAAGCAAGATGTCCCGCGTCCAATACACCCATCTGGAGATTATCCGCTACATCCGGCACCCATCTTCTCTTTGGCCTTCCTCTTCCTCTCTTCCCAGGCATATACCCCTCCATAATTATTCCTTCCAAACTTTCGTGACGTTTCAAGCGACCAAAATATTTAAATTTTCTTTGTATTTATCGTCTTTAATAGCCAACCTTCTTCAATATTCAGCTCTTAAAGTATGGATGCATTTGTTCTTTTCTTTACCCAAGATATTCTTAGAAATCGTCTATAACATTTATATTCAAAGGCATTTATGCGCTGTTTAGCTTGTTTAGTAAGTGTCCTAGGTTTCACAGGCGTATGTTTCAATAGGAAAAATGCATGCTCCTAAAAATCTAATTTTTGTAGTTCTGTCTGTCCCACTACATAATTTATTCAGTTGTTTTAGCCTGTGAAGAGCAATTGATAGTTGTTGTTTAAATTGTTTCATTGTGTCACCGTTGTTGGTAATCAATGACCCAAGATATTCAACATTTTCCACCACCTTCAATTTTGCCTCATTAACATATATTTCTTCCTCCATAGTAGTTTTGGCCAAATACTTGCGTACGCGGTTCGTGAGCCGCTTACCAGGCGTTCGAAACTCAGCTCCGACCGATTTGTGCAGCAGAACATGTCGCGTTGTGTTATAACGCGTTGGTATGGGAGCCCGTTGTTCAGAAATCCATGGCAAACTACTGAACCTACAACTTGCCTAGTGCATCAACAGCAGCTGAAAAAATGCTGGTGTTGACTGCAACGTCATATAAGGGATATGCAACATTAAAAAGAAAAATAGTAGTTTTATCTGTATGCATTATCTTTGCTTTTACTATGTTAAGATATAAGTTGTGATTTTCACTATTCAGTTGGATTATCTCCCGTCTGCAGCCTACCTTGTGCCAGACGTATTGGTTACCCATTCCTCTGGAATACACAAGACTAGGCCGAGAGAGAGCTCATGTCGTTTGGGCATCACATGATTCTCTGAAGCTCTGCCCAGACATTGTGATGGAATATTGGCCACATTCCACTCACATACTTTGGTCTGTCAAGACTGCAAGGTGTCTACTACTATTGCTTATCTGAGTGTTTTTCTTTTAGATATCCTGTAATTCCGCAGAATGCTTGAACATAATTATTAAGTGTAGTGATCAATCAAGGCATTACTATCATGTTATTCTGATCTTTTAAATATGCTCTATGCAACTAGGGAAATGAATGCGTAGTTGGACTGCATGATTATATATATATATATATATATATATATATATATATATATATATATATATATATATATATATATATATATATATATATATATATATATATTATATTATATTATAGGGGGAAATGAACAAAAGACATTGGAAATATTGACTCACTTAAAGGAAGAAGCCAAACAGATGGGGCTGGTTATCAACCAAGATAAGACAGAATATATGGTAATTTCACGAAAAGGAATGGCTAAAAACTCTGGCCACATACAAATAGATAATATGACCATTAAAAGAACGGAAACATACAAATACCTGGGTACAATCTTCAACTGCTCCAACATCATAAGGGAAGAAATACAAACTAGAATCAATTCTGGAAATAAGATATACTATGCACTACATCTACTAAAATCAAATGCGCTATCTCGTAACACCAAAATCACAATATACAAAACACTGATCAACCAGTTGTGCTGTATGGCTCTGAAACCTGGAGTACAACGAAAGGAGACGACGCCTTGTTACAAACCTTTGAGAACAAAGTTTTAAGACGCATCTTTGGACCTATTAGGGACACACAAAGTGGAGAGTGGAAAAGAAGAAGTAACAAAAACATTTATGATCTGTTTTAGTCCCCGCTAATTACTGGTATCATGAAGGCTAATAGACTACAATGGCTGGGGCATATAGAAAGAATGGAAGATAATAGGGAAACAAAACTCGCTTACACTCGGGAAATAAAGGACCGTAGATCCCGAGGTAGACCAAGAAGACGGTGGAGAGATAATATATATACAGACCTACAAGCACTTGGAATCAACGACTGGCAAGAGAAGGTCAACCAGAGAGACGAATGGAGACGGATTGTATCTGCAGCAAAGAACCTAAATGGCTCGGAACGCTGAAGAAGAAGAAGAATATATATATATATGTATATATGAATATATAGTATATATATAGGAGCCTGCTCCCTGGCCTAGGCGTTAGAGACTTTCTCCATAATCCAGTATACTCTCGCGAGTAACGTGACGACGGCGAGAATCGGTAGCGGTCTGGCAGCGTCGATAACTTATGTGAGCCATCGCTCAGAAAGCAATGGCAAACTACTGAGCGTAATCTTGACAAGATATCAACAATCAGCTGAAAGATGCTGATGTTGACAGCGATGTCCTGTAGAGGATATGCAAACATTTTTATTTATATATGTATGGCTTGGCATTGCTTATGACATAGGTTGTCTATATATGTTATTAACAAGTGAAGGGACAGGAGAGGAATGTGTGTGGTTAATTTCCTGTACGTACACTTTATGGGGCCCTAGGAGACCAGTAAAACAAAAATTTTAACTTTTACTCTACAGAAAAACCAGTGTCTTTTTACATTGACAACTACAACATATACATTCAAATACATGTGCCAACATTATATTCATGATTGAGTAATTATTTGTTCCCATGCAAACCAAAGACATTTAATAGAAACACTTTCACTCTCCAGGTATTCTCATTCACACTGATAGTCATTCTTTTTTTTTTTTTTTTGAAATTACATACAGCAAAGTGTGTGTTTACAAGGTGCAATGTGTGTTTCTTTGTGTGTGCGTATATCACAGAGTGTTGCCGTTTGTTAGTGTTATATGACACATGTGCGAGTCCAATAAACACGTACACATACACTTATGATAATGTAACACCCATGGCATAGTGCATGTACACACTCACTTCTTGCATATGCTTCTCTTCCACCCGTATCCCCTTTTCTTTTCATGCACCCGTAGTCATAATCAAACAAGTCTAAACACATTCCTTAAGGCATTCTATATGACACGTCATCAAACTGTCCCATCCAGAAAAGTACATTTTGGTGGCTATTGCAGCCCGCCGCGCGCGATAGATAGATAAGAATCTATATATGTTATGAACAAGAGAGGGGATGAATGTGTGTGGTTAAATTCCTGTGAGTACAATTTATATGTTTTTTTTTTTATGTGGTCCTTGAAGGCCAGTAAAAAAATGTTCGTCCCCTATATAGGGGTACCATAATCGAGCATGCCATCACTACATTGAAAGTATACAAACAAGATGTGAAAAATAACTTTATAACTGCGAAGTGGGTTCTAAAATGTAGATATCAAAATATCAGAAACAGTTTTTGTAATTATTCTAAAAGAAATGTATTTAGCGTTAATAGATTTTACTTACTTTTAATTCGTGTTATTTCCAAGGTAAAAAATTAGATGTTTTCAAGGCAGTCTTAGTATTACCGCTAGTTTGTATTTTAATGTTAGGTAATCTCCCTTGTAACAAGTTGTTTATCTCCCCTCATTCATTCATTCATTCATTCGTAAGCATGTCCCTTGCTGAACTTCGCTCCCATAACAATCTTCCTTAAACCTCTCGATCATAAGCCAGATGTCCCGCATCCTATACACCCATCTGGATATTATCCGCAACATCCTGCACCCATCTTCTCTTTGGCCTTCCTCTTCCTCTCTTTCCAGACATATACCCCTCCAATATTGTTCCTTCCAAACATTCGTGACGTTTCAAGTGACAAAAATATTTCAATTTTCTTTATTTTATCGTCTTTAATAGCCAACCTTCTTCAATATTCAGCTCTTGAAGTATGGATGCATTTGTTCTTTTCTTTACCCAAGATATTCTTAGAACTCGTCTAAAATATTTATATTCAAAGGCTTTTACGCGCTGTTTAGCTTGTTTAGTAAGTGTCCAGGTCTCACAGGCGTATATTTCAATAGGAAAGATGCATGCTCTTAAAAATCGAATTTTTATAGTTCTGTCTGTCCCACTACATTATTTATTCAGTTGTTTTAGTCTTTGAAGAGCAATTGATAGTCGTCGTTTAATTTCTTTCATTGTGTCACCGTTGTTGGTAATCAATGACCTAAGTTAGTTAGTTAGTTAGTCGACAGAACCAAAGGACATCTTTTTTGGTGAATTACAGACGGGTAGGAGATCTCAGGGTCGGCCTCTACTACGATACAAAGATGTGTGTAAGCGGGACATGATTGATACAGGGCATTGATAATGCACATTGGGAAGCACGTCGCCGCTGAACGTGTTGCATGGAGGGCAACTATCAGAAATGGAATAAAGACAAAGGAGAAAATGATTGCAGATAAAGCACACACAGAGCGTGAGAGACGTAAGATGGTGCAAAATGGTGGAAGTGACCATGTTTTCACATGCACCTACTGTGGGCAAACATTTGCAGCAAGAATTGGCCTTACCAGCCACACTCGCCACCGCCATGGATCGTAGTTATTAAGCCTTTTTAAAGCACAATATACCAAACTATCTAGTTAGTTAGTTAGTTAGTCGCAGTTCCAACTTCACAGCAACGGGTCGTCCCCATTATGCTCCGTTCCTGTGCCAGTGAATATCACACAAAATGCTCCCCACTGCCCAATGTGAAAAGTGAAAAAGACAGAAGTCTCGACAAACAACAGCCTGCACAGATACACTGTGCATAATGCCGCCGCCAGAATGTCAACACAATAGTCCCCCACAAAACACCAGCTCATTTCTGATGGAATCGGCAGTCATTTTCCCATCTGGATGTTTCCTAGATGTTCACCCACACAGTCCACGAAATACAGTTCATCGTCGATGGCAGTGGCAGTCAACCAGAAGCCCAGCAGCCACGCATTTCTGCATAAGGCAAAAACCGGTCAACTCTTGGACATAGCCATCTGCCATCGCTCCGAACATGCAGTCACGTTCCAAAAAACCTTCAAAAGCATTTCACACGAAACTCACAGCTCACAGTGTCGCGCCACGCACTCACTCAGTAGCAGGGCGACGGAACCGTCAAGCCTCCTTAGTCGCCTCTTACGACATGCGTGGTAGGCTGCAGTGTTGCTATTCTTTGCTTCCCTCATGGGCCCCGGCAACACACGGGAGGTACCAAACTATCGTCTGTCAAGACGGAAAGGTGCCAATGTTCAATGTTCAATGTAGTCGACAGATCATCCTCACTGCACATCAAACCATTCAGTCCATAAGTGCTCGGATCCCCTCCTCAGCAAATCCCGCAGCGTGTAGCGGCTAACGACGCCAGTTCTGTGTTGGTTTATCAATCTTCTTTGGCTTCCTGCGTAGTGTTCTTGTTTGGCCACCCCTCTTTTAATTTGCTGCTCTCGCAGTCTGGCCATTGTTGTAGATTCACAGTCATCACTTGGTTCATCGCAAAAGTCTTACTTCTCGTAGAGCATTCAGAATGTCAGCCTGGTCCATGGCGCGTCCGCCCTCCACAGTAGCCTCACCTGCGAGCGTGTCAGCCCGCTCAATTCCTTGTACTCCCGCATGCCCTGGCACGAAGATGAAACTAAGCTTTGCCAACCGAGACCGCTCCAGAGGCAGCAGCCATTCTCTTCGGATCGACCCCTCCTCTATCCTCTTGATCATGTTCATTGAGTCGCTAAGGAAACAATGCCCTAGTGAATGTCTGTGTCTCGAGCCATGTTATTGCTTTACTTACTGCCATGACTTCCATGGTCAGGCTACTTGTGGTTTCAGTGAAAGCACCAGAGTCCTCCTTCACAATTCTCCCTCCGGCCCGAGCTGTAAAGGCCCATGAGCTTCTCACATGTCGGACGACCGACCCATCTGTGTAGATGACCGCAGTCACCGTCTAGCGAATTCTCGAAAATCAACGCTTGTACTTCAGCCTCCACAGCAGCCGGATTTTCTTGTCTGCATTTTCTATCTAGTTGGATGCAAACTGAAAAGGATGTGCAGAAGTCTGTTGGCACTTGCACCCACTCCTCGCCAGGTTCTAAGTCCTCAAGTGAACACACCTGTTGAAGAATGTCTTCGGCTTGACCCATCCACGACCGTCCTCTTTTTAACCTGCTGCCCTTCACCTTCCTAATTTCACTATGCAGTGGATGTTGTGTGTTTGCGTTAATTCTGAGGTAGGCGCGTGCCCTGCAAACTTGTATTCTCTCTTCAATGGTTGGAAAATCAAGAAGGTAGCGCATCGCCCTGCATGCTGTATCTCTTGTACATCCAAGAATAATGCGCATAGCTTCATTCTGTATCCTTTCCATCCTTTCTATCTGCTTATGGCTGAGAGTCAGGATTGCCATTGCATACTCCAAAACAGACATGACCAGCCCCTCGTACAGAAGACATAGATGGCGCTGCTCACAGTTTGCTGCCGCCATCACCCGCATCGCTGCCAAACCCCGCTTGGCCTTTGTTATCACCTGGTCTATGTGCACATTATAAGCAAGGCTTCGATCAAACCGTATCCCCAGGTAATTCATTGCCTGCGTTCTTTCCACCGTCTCTGAACACAGCATTACAGTTGGTGTTGGAGTGTTGACAATATGATTATTCAACGAGAACCAAGTCACTGTTGCCTTTGTTGGGTTGACCATTGCCCCAGCTTCATCACACCAAGTACTTATGCGATTGAGTTCGGTTTGTAGTTCCACAGCAACCTCCTCTCTATCCTTACCCTGACGATACACTAAAACATCATCGGCATATGACAATGTCCTGCCAGGTCCAGTGATCTGCTCACTGGTGATTCTCACTGTGTAGGCGTTGAACAGTACCGGAGATAATGGTGATCCCTGTGGTAGGCCAGGATATATTGTTGTTGGTTCCGAAGTCCAACTGCCACATCTAAAAACTACTTTCCGTTGGAAGAGGGCTGCAGCGATCCAACTAAGGAGGAATGGACTTACGTTTAGTTCAAGAAGCTGAAACATTAAAAAATCCAATGGTACTCTGTTGTATGCGTCCTCAAGATCAATCGCTGCAGCAACGGTTTCAGTGCCTGAGTGGAAACCTTCATAGACATCATGGGCAAAGACTGCTGCATTGGTCCAGGTTTCTCTTTTTGGACGGTACCCACCCAGGGTAGGTGGGAAAACACCTTGCCTCTCTAGTTGGCTTGATATTTTCCTGGCAATTACCTTCTCCAGCAGCTTGCCTATTGTATTCTGCATGGTTATAATTCGATATCCCTGAATTTTTTGTGGTCTTTGTCAGGCTTCGGCAAGGGAATCAGATAGCTGTGTAACCATTCCTCCTTGATGCTAGCACTCCCTATACTGTTGTTGTACATGTCTGCTAGTTTCTCTAGCTCATTGTCGGTACACCTATTGATGTCGTCGTATCTTATGCCATCAGGCCCTGGAGCGCTGTTTTTTGATCGTCGAAGCACAGCCTTGATTTCTTTCACTGTCACTGTGTCTTCATCCGAAGTGTTCTGGGCCTTGCATCTGTCTGAGGTGACCTCCTTGGCCAGATTTCGGCCTCCCATGTCTGTCTGGTTGCTCTGCTCTAGATAGCGTTCAAAGAGGGCTTTGCCCTTGTCCTCGTCAGTCCTCTGCCAGATGAGGTCAGCACCTTGGAAGTCAGAAATGCTCTTATTCTTGATTACACAACTCATGCTTTTATGTAGTCGCCAGAACAATGTCAGTGACGTGTCTGTGCTTACTTTTTGACACACCTCTGCCCATTTTTCGCTTTTAACCTTGACCAATTTTTTGAAATAGCATACTTTTGTGTGCATCTCTCTTTCTAAATGCATGCAGGGACTAGGATGACCAGCTCTGTTCTTCTTGGCATTTTGCCATCTCCTTACAGCACTACGCTTATCCACCCAAGCCTTCTCCACCTCGAAATTCCACCAGGCTGCCAGCTTTTTTCCTGCCCTGAAGCTTTCTGCGCTTGTCACGTCTTATTTTTACTTCCCACCCAAACATTGCTTTTGCCCTGTACCTTTTC
>JACEFZ010012663.1:62500-152409 GCA_014155875.1 Cepaea nemoralis | reverse complement strand
ACATTGTCAATAGAGAGTGGACGTTAGACTTTATGTCTGCCATTGAAATTATGGAAAAGTTAAATGAACTGAATGTCAAACTTCAGGACAATGGTGTGTTTGCACATGAATTGTATGTACGTGTAAAATCATTTAAGGCAAAACTCACACTGTTCTCCAGACAAGCAAGTGGAAAAAGGTATTGTCACTTCTCTTTGCTGAAACAAAAAACCATTTCTTGTGAAATGACTGAAAAGTAAAAGCCCAAATTAGATCCATTGACTGAAGAATTTGGATCGAGATTCCCAGATTTCAAGAACTTAGAGCCACAGTTCAGTATTCGCAATTCCATTTTTAGTGCAGAGCTGATACAGCCACAGAAGACATACAGCTGGAGCTGCTTGGACTTACAAGCAAATCATGACCTGAAAGAGAAATGCATGTAAGATGGTTTGCTGGATTTCTATGGATCTTTATCAGAAGAATCATTTCCCAACTTGAAAAAGTTTGGAACTAAACTTTTATCATTGGTTTGATCAACAGACATATGCGAACAAGCATTTTCTTGTATGAAGAACAAGAAATCTAAGAATAGGTCTTTATTGTTGGACTGCAACTTGCCTGCTGCCACGCGAATTTCAACAAGTAAACTTGCTCCAGATTTCAAGAATATTGTCAAAAATTTGCAAGCAGTTACGTACATCTCATTAGAAATCAACAATTGTAGTGACAATGTAGTCGGTTTGTGTCTAAATTAAAGCCAAAGACTGATAATTTAAAAAAAATTACTGTAATAAAAAAGTGTAAAATCTTGTTAACAAATTAGTAAACGTTTTTTTTATCCATATTGTAAAATACAACGTATAAGTGTATATTTTTTTCCCGCGTTTCCATCTTGTTTCAGGATATTGCGGTCAACATCAGCATCTTTCAGCTGTATGTTGATTCCTAGACTAGATTACGCTCATCAGCACGCCACGACTTTCTGAGCGACCGGCTCCATACTCTCATAATTCACTGGCGCGACTCGAACCGCTTCCAATTCTCGTGCGCTCACGTCAACCACGAGAGTATTCTGGGTTACGGAGAAAGCTGCTAACTCCTCGACCAGTGAGACCAGCGTATAAGTGTATAAGCAAATTAAAATTGGAATAGTTAGTTATTTATACTGTTTAATAATATAGGCTGAAAGGCAAGTTCAAAATCTGGGTCCTCCAGTTTATGCTTATTCCGAAACTCCTGTGGCCTCTGCTGATATATGATATCGGTGTGACAGCAGTGAGCGACATGGAAGGTAAGATAAGCAGGCATATAAGGAAATGGCTTGGAGTACCCACTTGTCTCACGACTGTCGCATTGTATTGTAAGCAGAGTAAACTCGTCCTCCCGTTCCTGTCCCTTATGGAAGAATTCAAAGCCGGAAAACCTGACTCGCGATGATGCTGCGCGAGTCTCCAGATATAATGGTCAGTGCTTCAGTTCCCGCCTTGAAAACGGAAAGGAAGTGGAAAGTCGTCAGTGCCGTCGAAGAAGCCCAGGCTACACTCCAGCTGAAGGAGGTAATGGGCCACGCCCAGCTTAGCAAGCAAGGGTTCGGATTCCAAGTGAATGATCCGATGTGGTCAAAGGCGACGGCCAAGGAATGCAGGAACCTGGTGGTTAAGGAGATCCGCAATGAGGAAGATGACGGAAGAGTCCGCAAGGCTGAACAGCAAATGCAGCAGGCGCAGTGGATGTCATGGGAGGCGGTAGTGCAGAGATCCATTACGTGGAATGAGATCTGGCGCATGGCACCACTAAGTCTAAGTTTCGTCATCCGATCCCTCTACGATGTCCTGCCATCAGCTGCCAACTTGGCCAAGTGGGGGTTAACCACCGACCCGTTCTGTCCCCTCTGTAAGAAAGCCCAGATAGTCCAGACAGCGGAACACTTGCTGTCTGGTTGTAAAGTCGCCCTGACCCAAGGGCGGTTCACGTGGCGGCATAACAAAGTCCTGACCGAGTTGGCCGCCATAGTGGACGTAGCACGAATGAAGGCTAACAAAGAGGGGAACGGACCGAGGCAGATGGAAATTTTCTTCGTCCGAGCAGGGCGCAATAATTTTAAAGCTGACTTCTTGCCGCTTGCTACTGTCTTCGACGTTGGGAGGGACTGGCAGCTGATCGTAGACTTAAAGGACCGTGGTAAGTACCCTAAGGTGATCCGAAGGTTTGGCTTGCGCCCTGACATTGTGCTTAGCTCCTCGTCAGTCCAGCAGCTAACGCTGATTGAGCTGACTGTCCCGTATGAAACGAATATTGAGGAGAAGCACCTGCACAAGACAGAGAAGTACAATGACATGGTCGCGAGTCTTAGACGGGAGGGTTACACCGTCAAGCTGTTCGCCGTCGAGATAGGAGCGCGAGGTCTTATCTCCTACCCCGTGTTCGATGTGCTAAAACGAATGGGCATATAAGGACGAGCAAGGGCCCAGGCCCAGAAACAACTGTCTCAGGCAGCCGAAAAGGCTTCGTGCTGGCTGTGGAATTGCCGCAGCCTAAATTGAAATGAGTCTCGGCAATAGTATGGTCAGAAGCGGTAACTGCAATTCCAACAATTTCTCAACTAAGACCTCAAACTTTACAACGTCTCGTGTCAGTTCTCTAGCCATTCCTCTGAACGTGGTGGAGAGTCCCAGTGCAGTCAATCACGCAAAATGTCGGCCGACGTCCAACCTCCACAATATAGCGATAATCGACCGTAGGTCGCACCCAGTCCGAGCATTTAACAAGGCTGCCATAATAACCCCCACCTCACATTGTCACGAGGTATGCATACTACGTGGTCTAGTCAGTTACAAACAGACCAAGAGGTGGGTCCGAGAAGAAAGGAAGAATCCGGCTTCCTAATAAGGTGCGGTGCCGTGAACGGGGCACGAGGAAGGCACACGGCAACGGAGAGAAGTGGAGGCAACAGAGGCCGTGGCAGGGGATAAAGCAGGCATCCCAAGACCACACGTGTCAAGGAGCAGGCACAGACTGCACGGGCTTTCCCCACCGAGGGAGGGAGGGCTTGATAGTGGACAAGGTAACGAACGAACGAACGAACAAACTTTATTTTAAAAGGGTAACAAATTAGGCACGCAGGCCCGTCTTACATTCGGCCCTTCCGATCACTCATCTTTCATTCATCAAATGTGCATGTTACATTTACATAGGAAAAAAACAAACATTGTCTAATGGATTTTTTAAGCATAAACAATGCATATTACACATGATACATTCACATGGGAAATAAAACATTATCAAATGAAAGTTGTAAACATAAACAGTGCATATTGCAATGTTGTGAGACACATCCCCCATCCACCCTCACATCCCGCAGCCACCCACACGTCCCTCAGCCACCCACACATCCCCCACCCACCACACCCCCACCCACCCACACATACCTCCACGCACCTTCACAGACTCAGGCAAACATACATGCCGCCACCCACCCACTGATCCCCCACCCACACACGTTTCCCCACCCACACATACATACCCCCGTCAACCCACACATCCCGCACCTATCCACACATGCATCCCGCACCCTCACAATTTTCCGCACCCACTCACATTCACATCAGCTAACCTAAACCCACTCACTCACCCAATATCCGCCACCTCTCAACTACTCATCCCCCACCTATACACACATCCCCACCCACAAACACATCTCTCCACCTGCCCACACATATCCCCCACCCACAAACACCCCAAAAAACACACACCTCCCACCCACACACCACCCACCACCCACATATACCCCACCCACACACATCCACCGCTCACACACATCTTCCCACAAACACACACATCCCCCAACCATACACTCATCTCTCACACACATCCACCCACTCACGTACTCATCCATCAACCACTCACACCCACACATCACCCACCGGTCCATCAACACATGCATCTTTCATCTACCCTCCCACTCACACACACCCCAACCACCCAGTCAAACACACATCCCCCATCCTCACAGAATCCATCATCCACCTGCACATCCCACACCTCCCCCACCTCTCACAATCTCCCCTCCCACACAAAACTCCACCCATAAACACATTCCCCACAAACACACATCCCCCACATGCATTCCTCAAACACATCCCCGCCCACACATCTCTCACCCTAACAGCGAAGGGACAAGCTTAACATCAGGGATAATGAATATGACCGAACGAACGTCTCCACGCCAGGGGCCAGACTCCCGGAGTCATGACCCGGACGGGACCGCCCCCAGAAAGTATTAAGAAATTAATGGTCCGAAATGCTTAGGAAGGGGACTTTTACTTCTGATGTTCGGAAGCCCCCTGTCGTGTTTGCTCCGTGTCGGAGTTCTTACGACTAATCACGTATAAATAATTCATAATTACTTATTGTGATAGGTTGCTGTAAACAAAGTGGACATAATGTATATGCTGCCCCCATTGGCTTTACATTTGTCAATGTGGTCCTACGCACAAAAAGTTTGCCCATCCCTGATCTACAGTATAAATTATCTTCCTTTGTGATATGCGATTCTTATACTACGACCATCTCTCGTATGGATAAAAACGTTTAATATTACACATGCCTCTCTTGTATGGTGATCAGTACTTGTTATATGAAACACGTCTCTAATGTTTGCATAATCTCATTAGCTCATCTCATCTTGTCCCTCTTGTACTTTGCGGTGCCGATGGAAGTATAAACAGCGGAAGAGTATCAGTTTATGGACTTCGTGTATCGAGATTGCCATGGACTCTGCTATTCCCCCTGTCCATCGCTTAAGTGGCCGACCTCTTCTGCTTCCATTTTGTCTGTACAGCATTGCATGGTGTGGTATACTGTTAGTTGGTAATCTAGTTACATTGCCAAACCATTTAACTTGTTGCCTTCTGATAAAATCTAGTGCTGCTATAACCCCCACTTTAGTCCTGATTTCTTCAATTCTGATTTTCTCTCTTCTTGATACATTGAGTATTCTTCATAGGAATCTCATTTCTGTTGGCATGATGTTTCTTTACTCTTTTTCTGCCATTGTCCAGGTTTGGCATTAGTAGCATAGAGTTCGTATGAAGATTGTGTTGAGGAGTACATTTTAGTAACTAGTTATACGTGATTGTTCTTTACTATTGATGCCATTAGTCCAATGAGTTGGTTTGCCTTATTGCATCTATTTTCGATCTCGTCTTCTGATTTGCCATTTGATAATAATATACTTCCTAAGTACTTGAAGCTCTTTACTTGTTTCAGAGGATGTTCTTTTAGATGAATCGTTGTTGTGATTTCCTCTTTATTACTGGTGCTAATTTTCATGTTATATTATTCATGTAGTCTTGTAATTACTGCTTTTGATTTTCCTGTTAGTGCTTGATCATCCGCAAAAAGTTCTTTAATGGTGTAATTTGCCGTTGGTCTTCTTCTGTGTTCTGTTCGTCATGTGGTGTTCTTGCCTCTCTATTTGGTTGTTTTCTTTACGTCTGTTGTCTATATAGGTTATGAACAAGATGGGGTATACAGAATAATACAACATCTTCGTTCCTCTGGATGATGTGGTGAAGGGTTCTGAGTGTCCTCCAGTTGCTCTCACTATGCATTCACTGTTGTAAAATCTTCTACATAAGTTTGTTAGATGTGTACTCAACCCATATCGTTTAAGGATATCCCACGACTTGTTTCTGTCTACTCTATCAAATGTCTTTTCTTGATCGACAAAGGCTAAGTAGAGTGTTTAATTACATTCGATTGATTATTCTATAAGTTGTCTAAGAGCAAAAATAACATCTTTGCATCCTTTGTTTTTCCTAAATCCAAGTTGTGTTTCACTTAGCTGGTGTTCTATTGTAGCTCGTAACCTTTTCTCAAGAATTTTGCAAAATATTTTTCCAGTAGGACTCAAAATGGGAATGCCTCTGTATTGTGTGAGTCTCTTTTATTGCCTGTGCTTTTCCAAATTGGAATAATTACGGAGTTTCCCCAGTCTCGTGGTATATGTTACTCTATCCAAACATTGTAAAATAGTCTATATAGCCATGCTGTTCCTACGTCTCTTGCTGTTGCAATTAGTTCATTTGATATTTTGTCTTGTCCCGGTGATTTATTCAATGGGGCTAATCTTATAGTTTCTCTTATTTCTGTTTCCAGTATATGTGGTTCTAGTTCTTCGATGACATTTGCACCCGTTTCCTGAATTCCTGTGGCATCTGATGGAATGTTGAGAAGTTATTCGAAGACGTGCCTCCATCGTTGTAGGATTTGTTTTTATTCATTTATTGGTTCTCCTTTATCGCTGTTAATTATTTCAGTTGGTTCAAAAGCTTCTGCTCTGGTTCGCATTGCACTGATCATTTTGTAGAAGTTTCTAGTTTTTATTTAGGTTTTCTCCATATTTATCCCAGTCCTTTATATGCGGTTTCATATCATAACATTACTTTACTCTTACCCAAGCTGTGTCAAGATTAAATTGTCATCATTTGAACACTCTTGATATTATTTGTATCCAAAATACTCTGAAATACCAGCAATAACAATTACAGTATAGTTAAATCTATCGTGGGCCCCACGCGACAACGTAGGCAAGTTAGTTAGTTAGTTAGTTAGTCGCAGTTAGTCAACTCTGGGACATATCCACCTGCCATCACTCCGAACATGCAGTCACGTTCCAAAAAAAAAACTTGGGCAGATTCAAAACACTTCACACGAAACTCACAGCTCACAGTGTCACGCCACGCACTCACTCAGTAGCAGGGCGACGGAAACATCAAGCCTCCTTAGTCGTCTCTTACGACATGCGTGGTAGGCTACAGTGTTGCTATTCTTTGCTTCCCTTATGGGCCCCGGCAACACACGGGAGAACGTAGGCAAGTGCTTCAATTTAAAGACCAATGGACACAAGCCCCGAATTTCTCTAATAGGTTTACCCTCACTGGGAGTCAATGGCCCAGGGCAGCGAAAATCTACCACCACCGATTCTTCTATAAACATGAATTGCATCATGCGGAATATTTCTGGCTATGGAAATTACCTTTGATTGCTGCTTTATACATATCAGGTTTCATCTCCAACATTTTGTGATTAAATTGATAGTATAACTCCTTACACCATTGTGATGTGAGTTTTTAAATAAACAATAAGAGTTGAAGACTGTGACAAGGCAAAACTGTTGTTAAAATGTGGATTAGACAGGAGAATTCGTCGGACTAAAAAAGACATAAAACGGCCAACATAAATGATTGACAGAACGGATTAGATATGGACTGTAACAGGCAGTCGATACAACAATTACTTTTATAGGAATATATCAAAGCGACAGACACAGAATTACGGCCGTAATTACTGGTTTGCAGTTAAGGGACATAACAGTACAAAGACATGATGATTAAACATTACAGAAACATGACAATAGACAGTATACCAACCGGACTGAGAAAATGTGTAAAATATTTTGAAATGGGTGTGGGGCGGGGGCGAGGGGGGGGGGGGAGAATAATGCTATATTCCAAAAGTGACTGGACAGGCGTTAACATAGAATAGATGCGGGTGAACTATACTAACCAGTAAGACAGGTAGAGAATAAGTTAACACAACATACCACTGATTGGTAGATGACAGTTCGGTAACACGAAAACAACTCACGAGTTCACGTGACAGCAGCGGTATTTATCGTCACGAATACAGAAATAAGTCATTAAGCGTCGGAAGGAGCAAACCGAAAACATAGACTAGAAACAACTAACTAACATCTACTACAATCAATTAACATCTACTAGATTCAACGAGAAGCAACTAGAATCAACACTGATCAAATATCTGCTACCTCTATTCTAAGGACAGCGTGTCAACTGGTAGAGCCATTTAACCTATAGTGCATCCACATTTGTTTGCCTCAATATAAAAATTCATATCTCAGTAACCAACTGAGGGAAAATTATGAGATCTAGCATATAACCTTATCATTATGTCTACCAAAAAAAAAAAAAAAAAAAAAAAAATTGTTCTGTAGATTGTACAGCAGATTAAAAAGTTTGTTTATATGCGGTATATAATTTACGGGTCACAGATAAAGTGCACAATATTAGAAGTATTACATCGTCACACCGAAACATTAGCGTTGAGTAGTTAATTTTCTCGTGATTCACATGGTTGGCCTGATGACAAGAACCCCGGGCAGTTTAAAATGAGATTGTTCAGAGGTGTCGTCAATATGTGTATACTTTCATGAATCCTGATTTAAAAAAAAAAAAAAAATCTTACCACTTATCGCTAACATCTGAGAAATGTTGCCGCTTTCGATGATTTAAGTTGCTTTTGGACCTATCATAGACATATTCCTTGGGTGAGGAAAAATTTCATAACGATGCAACAGACAGTTTTCAAAATAATTGATCGTGAACGACGGCATTCATTTCTGGACAGACTATAGTTGACACTGGAACTGATATTCACGGACAATGTTTTGGTACTTATATAACAATGAGCTTTTTATGTGATCCAGCTTCAACGACGTCACGTAAGATGACCACTTAAGATTATTAAGTACTTTACTCACTAGGATTACATTCATTAATGTTTGTCAGTAACAAAGACGTCAGCGTTGGCATGAACATAGTCAACTGTATATCGGACTGTCATCAGCGTAAGGCGTACTTGCAGTGACTAACAGGAAGTGTGATCCAGTCATGGTCGGCGGTGAAGTGTTGATATGATATGTTGATAAATAAAACATTGCCGAGCTGCTACGCTGAGTTCTGCGAGTTATTTCCCGAGTTACCAATTGACAACGAGTCGAAAACTACTTGAGTAGCATCATAATATCGCGTCTGTATCCATTTGGGCCAGTCTGATCATATTTCTTAGTTATTGCATAATTACTTGTTATATTACTCATGTTACTTAGGAAAAAGAATGCCAGACAGCTATGGCTAAATGACATCAACAACATCCAAAAGGAAGAGCAATATAGAAATGAATGTAAAGAGACTACAAAAATAGTTCGACAGCAGAAGCGAGAATATATGAGCAATATAATCAAAGATATGGAAACTAATCACCAGAAAAACGAATCCAGAAAGTTTTTTAAAGAACTGAAGTCAATGAAACGAGGGCACCAACACAACACATATGGTTTAAAAGACAAAAATGGGAATATGATAAACACCAATGAGGAAATGTGCAACACATGGAAAGAATACTTTGTTGAATAACTAAATTGTGAAGCTCCAAGTAACACTTTCCCACAGGAAGAGGTTCTAACGTGTGAACCACAAACTGAAGAACCTGCATTTGAAGAAATCCTATATGTAATCACACGACTTAAAAACAATAAGGCAACTGGGCTGATGGAATTGCTGCTGAATTTATAAAGGCAGGTGGCCATGCATTACATCTAAAGCTATACGAACTAATAATAAAAATCTGGAGGACTGAAGAATTACCCCATGACTGGAAAGAGTCATTATTGATACCTATCTTTAAGAAAGGAGACAAGTTCCAGTGTGAAAATTATAGAGGAATATCACTACTGTCCATAAGCTATAAGATACTATCCGCAGTATTACTAAATAGACTAAAACCATATTCAGAATACATATTAGGTGACTACCAGGCGGGTTTTAGACAAAACAGATCAACAATAGATCAGATATTTATCTTACGACAAATAGCCGAGAAAAATTGGGAATATAAAAGAGATCTCCATAACATTTTTGTGGATTTTAAAAAGGCTTATGATAGTGTCCATAGGAATAGTCTATGGAATGCTATGCGGGAATTTGGAATACCAAGGAAGTTAATCAACATGACCAGACTATGCATGGAAGATACTTATAATATAGTAACATATAAAGGCAGGAAATCAGACCCTTTCCAAATAACATCTGGCTTGAAACAGGGTGATGCACTATCGCCGCTACTCTTCAATCTGGCTCTAGAGAAAGTTGTAAGGAGGGTAAAGGAGGAATGTGATATTGGAGGAACATCCAAGCTGCTTGGTTATGCAGATGATATAGATATTATAGGGGAAAATGAACAAAAGACATTGGAAATATTGACTCACTTAAAGGAAAAAGCCCAACAGATGGGGCTGGTTATCAACCAAGATAAGACAAAATATATGGTAATTTCAAGAGAAGGAATGGCTAAAAACTCTGGCCACATACAAATAGATATTATGACCATTAAAAGAACGGAAACATACAAATACCTGGGTACAATCTTCAACTGCTCCAACATCATAAGGGAAGAAATACAAACTAGAATCAATTCTGGAAATAAGATATACTATGCACTACAACATCTACTAAAATCAAAGGCGCTATCTCGTAACACCAAGATCACAATATACAAAACACTGATCAGACCAGTTGTGCTGTATGGCTCTGAAACCTGGAGTACAACGAAAGGAGACGAAGCCTTGTTACAAACCTTTGAGAACAAAGTTTTAAGACGCATCTTTGGACCCATTAGAGATACACAAAGTGGAGAGTGGAAAAGAAGAAGTAACAAAGACATTTATGATCTGTTTAATTAAGTCCCCGCTAATCACTGGTATCATGAAGGCTAATAGACTACAATGGCTGGGGCATATAGAAAGAATGGAAGATAACAGGGAGACAAAACTCGCTTACACTCAGGAAATAAATGACCGTAGACCCCGAGGTAGACCAAGAAGACGGTGGAAAGATAATGTATATATAGACCTACAAGCACTTGGAATCAACGACTGGCAAGAGAAGGTCCACCAGAGAGGCGAATGGAGACGGATTGTATCTGCAGCAAAGAACCTCAATGGCTCGGAACGCTGAAGAAGAGGAAGAAGAAGATTACTCATGTTTCTCATATATGCATAATTGCTTGTTATATTACGGATGTCTCTCATGTATCCATAATTACTTGTTATATTACGCGTCTCTTATGTATGGATAAGTACTTGTTATATTAGATCCCTCTCCAGTTTAAGTATAAGTGCTTGTTTTATTGTTCGAATTCAGCCCAGGTAGATTTAGGAGCAGATCGCTGTATGTTGCTTTTCTCAATGGTGTGAGTGTCACGAAAAATAAACTTGATAGTTCGATCGATGAAAAACAAGACCCGACATTCGTCTGAAAAAAAAAAAAGGAAACCTTTGATGCTGTATAGACTGAGGAACAAAATAAGTCGCGTCAAAATGTCTAACCCCGGTCGGCATTTTGTTAACAAGTTGTTGGTCGAGACGAACAATTGCGCCATCCGTCTACAAGGCGGGAGTCAGCCTTTGAAGTGATAGACGGAATGTCTGGCCAGACGTCGGAAGGATTCTGTGATGTGGAGGGGGAATTCCCTGGCTCACAGACAGACAGGACTTTATTGTATGAGACAACGATTTCCCAGATGAAAGCAAACTAGACGGCGGATTGATTCCAGTCAGTCTAAAACAAGGCGGAGAAAACCAGACTCTGGACTGATTAGCGTCTAGACTTTTTGGTGACGTCACGCAAGCCCGATATAAACCCGTTGCGGTAAACAAGTTGGAGTGAGTCGGCCAAAAATTCTGAAGTGTTAAAGATCGGTGCAGTATTCCGAGTTGTGTTAATTGAAAGAGACTATAGTGTCAACGTGTTGATAATTTATCGGCGGACATAGATCCAGTCTGGATTGCATAGTCTCAATCATCAACCGGAATAGGCATATGGTATTCTATTAATCATATCTAACTTAGAGTATGATTAGGAATAGAGTACAGTACTGTGCGGTGATATAATGTATTATAGGTGCGGTGATAGAATGTTCTATAAGTGCGGTGCTAGAAAGTATTATAGGAGCGTCGGCACTAGTGTCCTATTGTATGGCTTTAACTAGCTTGTGTGATATATCATTTTACTCAGGGAGTTGAGGACAATGTAGTGGGATAATAATTAGAGAGATTGAGGATGGTTGGGAGGGAGGAAGGGAATGTGAAAATGGTAGGATCATTCCAGTAGGGCATCTGCTGGGTTTCTACCCGTTCCTTTATTCTTTCCTGGTGTTGCCATGTATCAGACCAATGTGATGAGCTATTTGGCCGTATGACAGAGATCGGATCTCTGTTATAGATCTGAGTGCTGCTATTGGCCTACACTCACCTAATTAAGGTCAGAATTGAGTTGCTCTCACCAGGGGATTCTCTATTCTACAGGTTCCATTTACAGGTCCACTTGAGTGTGCGATGATTTATTATGAAGAAGCAGTTTCAAAGTTTTATACAATGATGGCTCACGGAATGAAGACAGAGGTTACTGAGAGGCTTTTACACGGGGCTCAGAACCTAGTTGGTCTGCAGAAACCTGGCTTCTGCTGAGCCGGACTTGATGAACATAAGTGTTGTGTTTACTGAGTGATATCTTCATCACCGAAGATTCATAACTCATATACCAAGGACATATATATATATATATATATATATATATATATATATAATATATATATATATATATATATATATATATATATATATATATATATATATATATATCACATACATATACCTAAAAACATTAATAGGTTGTTTTTTAAAGATGGGGAAAATTTTATAATCAGAGACTTGTGAACAGTAGATTTTCCCAAGTGACATTTCAGTTAATTGAAAGAATCTCTGTTCAACAAACCTTATTAAACAGAGTAACTTCACCGTGTTTGTTAGAGTGAAGACCAAGATCGAATAGTGTCTATCTGATGACCAGCATCCTGTTTGTTCGAGCGTTATCGGCGAAAGTCGTCACGTGGACGGAGAAACATCTTCTGGGTGAGGTTGACTGTCCGGAATACATGGTGCTGTTGTGTGCTCAGCACAGTGATGTAACAGACTTTGCTCCTGATTCACTGGTCTGAATCTACATACACATTAGAATATTCGACACACATTCTACACATCACACACACACACCTCTCACACACATACTCTTTGCTTTAATAAATTAATTGTTGTATTTATTTGTTAAAGCTAGAGTTGTTGAGTATGCATGATCCAGGGATGAGTGAGAGTAAGAAAGATGTGTTTACAGACAGAGGGAGTTTTGTGGACGGATTCTGGTGGTTTCTCTAGGACAATAATTTTGGGTAAAAAAAATTGTGGGTGTTGATTCGCCTCACTCCAGGGACGACACTAAAGTAATAAAGGATTACTTACGTCAGTGAGCACCAGCCGATTAGAAAGCAGTGGCAAACTGATGAACATAAGATTGCCCAGAATACCGCTAATAAATGATTAGGTTGATTGCATGGTCGTATAAAGAACATGCAATTTACTAGTTATATTACACCAATCATTGTATGCATAGTTATCTATCTCTCTTGCATGCATACTTACTTGTTATATTTCACCTATATTTCATATATGCATAAGTATTTTTTTTATATTACAGCTGTCTTTCTTATATGCATGAGTACTTTCTATATTACTTTTATTTGAATATAGTTATATAACATCTGTACTTCAGATATGCATTAGTACATTTTATATTACATCTATTTAACCTGTATTATTTAGTATTTTTCATGTCACACCTGTCTCTTTTGTATGAAAAAGTACGTTGTATATTTAACTTTTTTTTCTATTGAATGCATACATACTTTCTATATTACACTTGTTTCTCGTGCATGTGTCCGTACCTTTCATATATCATGCATATCTCTTGTGTGCTTAAGTAATCTTTATAATACACCCACGTCTCTTGCATGCATAAGTATTGTTTATATTACACTAATTTTATTTGTTACACCTATCTCCCTTCCAAACCCACGTCTCTTGTGTATGTCCTTCCCCTACTATACTTATCTCTCTTGTATATATATCCTTTCCATAATATTTTTGTGTCTCTTGTATGTCATTCTTCTACCACACTTGTCTCTCTTGTATATATCCTTCCCCTACCACACTTGTCTCTCTTGTATATATCCTTCCCCTACTACACTTGTCTCTCTTGTATATATCCTTCCCCTACTACACTTGTCTCTCTTGTATATATCCTTCCCCTACTACACTTGTCTCTCTTGTATATATCCTTCCCCTACTACACTTGTCTCTCTTGTATATATCCTTCCCCTAATACACTTGTCTCTCTTGTATATATGCTTCCCCTACCACACTTGTCTCTCTTGTATATATCCTTCCCCTACCACACTTGTCTCTCTTGTATATATCCTTCCCCTACTACACTTGTCTCTCTTGTATATATCCTTCCCCTACCACACTTGTCTCTCTTGTATATATCCTTCCCCTAACACACTTGTCTCTCTTGTATATATCCTTCCCCTACAACACTTGTCTCTCTTGTATATATCCTTCCCGTATAACACTTGTCTCTCTTGTATATATCCTTCCCCTACCACACTTGTCTCTCTTGTATATATCCTTCCCCTACCACACTTGTCTCTCTTGTATATATCCTTCCCCTACTACACTTGTCTCTCTTGTATATATCCTTCCCCTAAAACACTTGTCTCTCTTGTATATATCCTTCCCCTACCACACTTGTCTCTTTGTATATATCCTTCCCCTACCACACTTGTCTCTCTTGTATATATCCTTCTCCTACTACACTTGTCTCTCTTGTATATATCCTTCCCTACCACACTTGTCTCTCTTGTATATATCCTTCCCCTACAACACTTGTCTCTCTTGTATATATCCTTCCCCTACCACACTTGTCTCTCTTGTATATATCCTTCCCCTAATACACTTGTCTCTCTTGTATATATCCTTCCCTTACCACACTTGTCTCTCTTGTATATTTCCTTCTCCTACTACACTTGTCTCTCTTGTATATATCCTTCCCCTACTACACTTGTCTCTCTTGTATATATCCTTCCCCTACTACACTTGTCTCTCTTGTATATATATATCCTTCTCCTACTACACTTGTCTCTCTTGTATATATCCTTCCCCTATAACACTTGTCTCTCTTGTATATATCCTTCCCTACACACTTGTCTCTCTTGTATATCCTTCCCTAATACACTTGTCTCTCTTGTATTATCCTTCCCTACCACACTTGTCTCTCTTGTATATTTCCTTCTCCTACTACACTTGTCTCTCTTGTATATATATATATCTTTCTCCTACTACACTTGTCTCTCTTGTATATATCCTTCCCATAATACACTTGTCTCTCTTGTATATATCCTTCCCCTACCACACTTGTCTCTCTTGTATATATCCTTCTCCTACTACACTTGTCTCTCTTGTATATATATATATCCTTCTCCTACTACACTTGTCTCTCTTGTAAATATCCTTCCCCTACAACACTTGTCTCTCTTGTATATATCCTTCTCCTACTACACTTGTCTCTCTTGATATATATATCCTTCTCCTACTACACTTGTCTCTCTTGTATATATCCTTCCTCTACTACACTTGTCTCTCTTGTATATATCCTTCACCTACCACACTTGTCTCTCTTGTATATATCCTTCCCCTACCACACGTGTCTCTCTTGTATATATCCCTCCCCTACCACACTTGTCTCTCTTGTATATATCCTTCCCCTACTATACTTATCTCTCTTGTATATATATATATCATTTCCATAATATTTTTGTGTCTCTTGTATGTCATTCTTCTACTACACTTTTCTCTCTTGTATATATCCTTCCCCTACCACACTTGTCTCTCTTATATATATATATATATATATATATATATATATATATATATATATAGTATATATATATATATATATATATCGTTCTCCTAATACACTTGTCTCTCTTATATATATATCGTTCTCCTACTACACTTGTCTCGCTTGTATATATATCCCTCTCCTACATCACTTGTCTCTCTTGTATATCCTTCCTCTACTACACTTGTCTCTCTTGAATATATCCTTCTCCTACTACACTTGTCTCTCTTGTATATATCCATCTCCTACTACACTTGTCTCTCTTGTATATATCCCTCTCCTACTATACTTGTCTCTCTTGTATATCCTTCCTCTACTACACTTGTCTCTCTTGTATATATCCCTCTCCTACTACACTTGTCTCTCTTGTATATATCCCTTTCCTACTACACTTGTCTCTTTTGTATATCCTTCCCCTACTACGCTTGTCTCTCTTGTATATCCGTCCTCTACTACACTTGTCTCTCTTGTATATATCCCTCTCCTACTACACTTGTCTTACTTGTATATATATATCCTTCCCCTACTACACTTGTCTCTCTTGTATATATCCCTCTCCTACTACACTTGTCTCGCAGGTGAGGCTACTGTGGAGGGCGGACGCGCCATGGACCAGGCTGACATTCTGAATGCTCTACGAGAAGTGAGACTTTTGCGAGAACCAAGTGATGACTGGGAATCTACAACAATGGCCAGACTGCGGGAGCAGCAAATTAAAAGAGGGGTGGCCAAACAAGAACACTACGCAGGAAGCCAAAGAAGATTGATAAACCAACACAGAACTGGCGTCGTTAGCCGCTACACGCTGCGGGATTTGCTGAGGAGGGGATCCGAGCACTTATGGACTGAATGGTTCGATGTGCAACGAGGATGATTTGTCGACTAACTAACTAACTAACTTGTCTCTCTTGTATATATCCTTCTCCTACTACACTTGTCTTACTTGTATATATCCCTCTCCTACTACACTTGTCTCTCTTGTATATATCCTTCTCCTACTACACTTGCCTGACTTGTATATATCCTTCTCCTACTACACTTGTCTCTGTGGTATATATCCTTCTCCTACTACACTTGTCTTACTTGTATATATCCCTCTCCTACTACACTTGTCTCCCTTGTATATATATCCTTCGCCTACTACACTTGTCTTACTTGTATATATCCCTCTCCTACTACACTTGCCTTACTTGTATATATCCTTCTCCTACTACACTTGTCTCTCTTGTATATATCCTTCTCCTACTACACTTGTCTTACTTGTATATATCCCTTCTCCTACTACACTTGTCTTACTTGTATATATATCCTTCCCCTACTACACTTTTCGCTCTTGTATATATATCCCTCTCCTACTACACTTGTATCCCTTGTATATATATCCTTCCCCTACTACACTTGTCTTACTTGTATATATCCCTCTCCTACTACACTTGTCTTACTTGTATATATCCCTCTCCTACTAAACTTGTCTACCTTGTTTATATCCCTCTCCTACTACACTTGTATCCCTTGTATATATCCCTCTCCTACTACACTTGTCTCTCTTGTATATCCTTCCTCTACTACACTTGTCTCTCTTGAATATATCCTTCTCCTACTACACTTGTCTCTCTTGTATATATCCCTCTCCTACTATACTTGTCTCTCTTGTATATCCTTCCTCTACTACACTTGTCTCTCTTGTATATATCCCTGTCCTACTACACTTGTCTCTCTTGTATATATCCCTTTCCTACTACACTTGTCTCTCTTGTATATCCTTCCCCTACTACGCTTGTCTCTCTTGTATATCCGTCCTCTACTACACTTGTCTCTCGTGTATATATCCCTCTCCTACTACACTTGTCTTACATGTATATATATATCCTTCCCCTACTACACTTGTCTATCTTGTATATATCCCTCTCCTACTACACTTGTCTCTCTTGTATATATCCTTCCCCTACTACACTTGTCTCTCTTGTATATATCCCTCTCCTACTAAACGTGTCTACCTTGTTTATATCCCTCTCCTACTACACTTGTGTCCCTTGTATATATCCCTCTCCTACTACACTTGTCTACCTTGTATATCCTTCCTCTACTACACTTGTCTCTCTTGAATATATCCTTCTCCTACTACACTTGTCTCTCTTGTATATATCCATCTCCTACTACACTTGTCTCTCTTGTATATATCCCTCTCCTACTATACTTGTCTCTCTTGTATATCCTTCCTCTACTACACTTGTCTCTCTTGTATATATCCCTCTCCTACTACACTTGTCTCTCTTGTATATATCCCTTTCCTACTACACTTGTCTCTCTTGTATATCCTTCCCCTACTACGCTTGTCTCTCTTGTATATCCGTCCTCTACTACACTTGTCTCTCTTGTATATACCCCTCTCCTACTACACGTGTCTTACTTGTATATATATATCCTTCTCCTACTACACTTGTCTATCTTGTATATATCCCTCTCCTACTACACTTGTCTCTCTTGTATATATCCTTCCCCTACTACACTTGTCTCTCTTGTATATATCCCTCTCCTACTAAACGTGTCTACCTTGCTTATATCCCTCTCCTACTACACTTGTATCCCTTGTATATATCCCTCTCCTACTACACTTGTCTACCTTGTATATATCCCCCTCCTACTACACTTGTCTCCCTTGTATATATATCCCTCTATTACTATACTTGTCTCTCTTGTATATATCCTTCCCCTACTACACTTGTCTTACTTGTATATATCCCTCTCCTACTACACTTCTCTCTCTTGTATATATCCCTCTCCTACTACACTTGTCTCCCTTGTATATATATCCTTCCCCTACTACACTTGTCTTACGTGTATATATCCATCTCCTACTACACTTGTCTTACTTGTATATATCCCTCTCCTACTACACTTGTCTACCTTGTATATATCCCTCTCCTACTACACTTGTATCCCTTGTATATATCCCCCTCCTACTACACTTGTCTCCCTTGTATATATATCCCTCTTCTACTACACTTGTCTCTCTTGTATATATCCTTCCCCTACTACACATGTCTTACTTATATATATATATCCTTCCCCTTCTACACTTGTCTTACTTGTATATATATCCTACTCCTACTACACTTGTCTTACTTGTGTATATATCCTTCTCATACTACACTTGTCTTACTTGTATATATATCCTTCCCCTACTACACTTGTCTTACTTGTATATATATCCTACTCCTACTACACTTGTCTTACTTGTATATATCCCTCTCCTACTACATTTGTCTCTCTTGTATATATTCTTCCCCTACTACACTTGTCTCTCTTGTATATATCCTTCCCCTATTATTGACTTGACTTGACTTGAAAATCAAAAATTCCAAATTCGGCCCCGTTCAACTTGCTTATTTAAGCTGTGGTTATTGTTGAGGTCCGTGGTTTTTTTGGGTTATTCACCCTGATTCTTGTCTTGTGCGCTCTTACGAGTGGTCCTTTCCTAGACTGGTTATATCGGTTTTTGTGTCTGTGACGTCAGCTGCGGGATTGGTCGGCGGCTATCCTTTGTGCCCGTCTGCTCTTGTGGTTTTCTTTGTTGGTGCAGGCTCCTGGGCTCGTTTGGCTTGGCTGGGTGCAGTCCTTATAAGGACTTTTGATTTGGTCTGTTTGCCTCCTTTTTGTGTATTGTCCGTAGAAGCTTTTCGACGTTGTCATTCTCCTCCTTGCTCCCGTTTTCTATTTCGTTGTTTCCTTTCGCTGTCTTCCTCCGTGGACAACCACGTGATTCCAATTCCAATTCCAATTTTCAAAACATAAAATTCCAAATTCGGCCTAGTTCAACCTGCGTTTTTCAGCTGTGGTTATTGTTGAGGTCCGTGGGTTTTTTTTTGGTTTTTTTGTTGGTTTTTTTTGTTTGTTTTGTTTTGTTTCATTCTCCCTAACTTTTGTCTTGTGAGACCTATCTCGGACTGATTATGTTGGTTTGTGTCTGTGACGTCAGCTGCGAGGTCGTTCGGGGGCTATCCTTTGTACTCGTCTGCTCTTGTCGTTTTCTTTGTTGGTGCAAGCTTCTGGCTCGTCTTGGTACAGTCCTTGTTAGGACTTTTTATTTGGTCCCTTTGTCTCCTTTTTTTGTGTATTTTCTGTAGGAGCTTTTCGACGTTTCAATTTTCCTCCTTGCGCCTGTTTTAACTTTCGAGTTTGAGTTTCTGCTGCCTTTGGATTCTTTCCTTCGCGGTCATCCATGGTTTTCTCTCTCGGCTTCTATGTAGTACGAGTAGTCAGGGTCATACTCAGGTTCATACCATGTATCTGGGTAGTCTACCGGTCTCCTGAGTCTCTTGGGTTTCTTCTTTTCTATTTCATCCCAACACCTTTTGAATTCCTGGTGCCTGAGTTCCTCCATTCTTGCAGCTTCTCGGAGCTCCTCCGAGGTAAATTCCCGTGATCTCCCCTTGCCGTCATCAGTGTGCTCATCTCGATTTTCTTCGGGTGTCTGGCGGGATATTGTCGTGGCTTGGCTGCTGGCTTTTTCTTGCGGTTCCGGCTCGGTCTCTTGTTGGATTTCATCTTGCCGTTTCTCTGTTTGCTTTTCTGTTTCTTGTGCTGGTTTGATTTGGGTTGGCTCCCTTTCAGTTGTTAGCATTTCTCTTACAGCTTTGATGTCTCATAGAATCTTTTCATTTATCTTTGTCATCTGACTCATGTTCTCCACTTCTTGTTTGATGTCCCGCTTGATCTCCGTTATTTCAGCAAGAAGTTTCCCACTGTCGCTGGGTGATGCCGATGTTTGCAGTAGCTTGACTTGCTTCGTTAACTCATCAATCTGGCTTTGCAGTTGCTCTTTCTCGGCTTGTGAGATGCTGGTTGCTGTCTCGCACCTCAGCATTGCTTCGTTGTATGGTGTCTTTGTGGTGATGGCGATTTTTAAGACGTCTCTGTGTCTTTGGAGGTACGGAAAGCCTAAGTATCTTGCTCCGTGCTTGCCCAGGCAGTTGGCACACTATCTTTTGTTGTTGGGTGCTCGGAAGTCCGTATCCAGCTTGGCTAGCGGACACTCCTTGATGGCGTGGTGATCGGCGCAGTAACCACAGATTTCCGTCTTACTGCGACATGTTGCTCTGCTGTGGCCGGCCCTCTGACATTTGGAACATTGGGTGATCCTTGGGATGAATCTCTCTGGCAGCTGCATTCTCTTGTTGATAGATATTGTGGTCGGCATCTCGCTGCCCTCTGTCGTTACCACCACCAAGGTTGTAGGAATCTTGGAGTAGGTGAGGAGCCGCTCCGCCTTCAAGAATCGGATGTGTTGATTCTCTTCTCGAAGCTGCTTCATGATTTCTTCGTTTGATAACTCCACTTGGATACGCTTGATAACCCTATTGTTTGTCGTTGAGGCGATGTTTATAACTCTGGTGTCTTTCTCCTCTCTCTGCTTCTCCGTAGGTTTGGCTCTTATATGTGGTGGGCTGTCGATCTTCTCCCTCGTGGTAATTTCAGTAGTAGCTGTGGTTTCAGGTTCTTTGTTACAGCTCGCCGGCAGGCTCTCCACGTTCTTTTTCTTGTTGGATCCCACGCTGCACATCTTGCATGCCGCGTGTTTCTTGTTGTTCGACTTTCAACGTGACATTTTCCACCGTATCAGGTTGCTTGACTGTTCAGGCGACTTGACTTGTTAGCGCTCGCAGTGCGAATGACGACAACGGCGCAAAAAGGAGACAAAAAAGCAACCACGGGATGATCTTTCCGTCATCTATATAGTACTCGAGGCAGGACTCAAGGTGATAGTGTATATCTGGGTATTCTATCGGTTTGCCCCAGAGTTTTTTGGGCTTCTTCCTTTCTTTTTCTCTCCAGCGCATTCTGAATTCCTTGCGCCAGAGTTCATCTCTAATTGCTTGCAATTTTATCGATTAAAGGCACACCTCCAAGGCAGGTACCTGGGACCTCTCCGTGCCGTCATCAGGATGCTCATCTCGGTTTTCTTCGGATATAAGGCCGGATATTGGTTTCTCCTTATATGTCTCGGGCGTCGTGGTTGGGCTGTTGGCTTTAGCTTGCAGTTCAGGCTCGGTCTCTTGGTTTTCATCTTGCGGTTTCTCTGTGGTTTCGTGTACGGCTTCTGTTGGTTTATTTTGGAAAAGTTCCATTTCAACTTTTTGTAGTTCTCGCTCTGATTTAATGGTTTGTTGGATTTCTTCATTCTCCTTCTTTATCAGTGATATATGTTCCACTTCTTGCTTGATGTTTTGATGGATCTCTTTTATTTCAGCCAGCAGTTTCTCATTGTCGCTGGTCGGAGTCGGCGTCAGCAGTGCCTTGGCTTGCTTCTTCAACTCGATTGTCTGGTTTTGTAGTTGATCTCTTTCAGCTTGTGATATACCTTGGCTGTCTCGCACATCCGACTTGCTTCCTTGTATGGTGTCTTTTTTGTAATGGCGATCTCCCCTATTATACTGGTCTCTCGTGTATATATCCTTCCCATATTATACTGGTCTCTCTTATATATATCCTTCCCCTCTTATACTGGTCTCTCTTGTATATATTCTTCCCCTCTTATACTGGTCTCTCTTGTATATATCCTTCCCATATTATACTGGTCTCTCTTGTATATATCTTTACCTTCTTATACTGGCCTCTCTTGTATATATTCTTCCCCTATTATACTAGTCTCTCTTGTAAATATTCTTCCCCTATTATACTAGTCTCTCTTGTATATATCCTTCCCATATTATACTGGTCTCTCTTGCATATATCCTTCCCCTCTTATAATGGTCTCTCTTGTATATATTCTTTCCCTCTTATACTGGTCTCTCTTGTATATATTCTTCCCCTATTATATTGGTCTCTCTTGTATATATTCTTCCCCTCTTATACTAGTCTCTCTTGTATATATCCTTCCCCTCTTATACTGGTCTCTCTTGTATATATTCTTCCCTTCTTATACTGTCTCTCTTGTATATATTCTTCCCCTCTTATACTGGTCTCTCTTGTATATATTCTTCCACTATTATACTGGTCTGGTCTCTCTTGTATATATTCTTCCCCTATTATACTGGTCTCTCTTGTATATATTCTTCCCCTCTTATACTGGTCTCTCTTGTATATATTATTCCCCTCTTATACTGGTCTCTCTTGTATATATTCTTCCCTTCTTATAATGCCTCTCTTGTATATATTCTTCCCCTCTTATACTGGTCTCTCTTGTATATATTCTTCCCCTCTTATACTGGTCTCTCTTGTATATATTCTTCCCCTCTTATACTGGTCTCTCTTGTATATATTCTTCCCCTCTTATACTGGTCTATCTTGTATATATTCTTCCCCTCTTATACTGGTCTCTCTTGTATATATATTCTTCCTCTCTTATACTGGTCTCTCTTGTATATATTCTTCCCCTCTTATACTGGTCTCTCTTGTATATATTCTTCCCCTATTATACTAGTCTCTCTTGTATACATTCTTCCCCTCTTATACTGGTCTCTCTTGTATATATCCTTCCCATATTATACTGGTCTCTCTTGTATATATCCTTCCCTTCTTATACTGGCCTCTCTTGTATATATTCTTCCCCTATTATACTAGTCTCTCTTGTATATATTCTTCCCCTATTATACTAGTCTCTCTTGTATATATCCTTCCCATATTATACTGGTCTCTCTTGCATATATACTTCCCCTCTTATACTGGTCTCTCTTGTATATATTCTTCCCCTCTTATACTGGTCTCTCTTGTATATATTCTTTCCCTATTATACTGGTCTCTCTTGTATATATTCTTCCCCTTTTATACTAGTCTCTCTTGTATATATCCTTCCCCTCTTATACTGGTCTCTCTTGTATATATTCTTCCCCTATTATACTGGTCTCTCTTGTATATATTCTTCCCCTCTTATACTAGTCTCTCTTGTATATAGTCTTCCCTTCTTATACTGGTCTCTCTTGTATATATTCTTCCCCTATTATACTGGTCTCTCTTGTATATATCCTTCCCCTCTTATACTGGTCTCTCTTGTATATATTCTTCCCCTCTTATACTAGTCTCTCATGTATAAATCCTTCCCCTCTTATACTGGTCTCTCGTGTATATATTCTTCCCCTGTTATACTGGGCTCACTTGTATATATTCTTCCCTTCTTATACTGGTCTCTCTTGTATATATTCTTCCCCTATTATACTGGTCTCTCTTGTATATATTCTTCCCCTATTATACATGTCTCTCTTGTATATATTCTTCCCCTATTATACTAGTCTCTCTTGGATATATCCTTCCCATATTATACTGGTTTCTCTTGCATATATCCTTCCCCTCTTATACTGGTCTATCTTGTATATATTCTTCCCCTCTTATACTGGTCTCTCTTGTATATATTCTTTCCCTATTATACTTGTCTCTCTTGTATATACTCTTCCCCTCTTATACTGGTCTCTCTTGTATATATTCTTCCCTTCTTATACTTTCTCTCTTGTATATATTCTTCCCCTCTTATACTGGTCTCTCTTGTATATATTCTTCCCCTCTTATACTGGTCTCTCTTGTATATATTCTTCCCTTCTTATACTGGTCTCTCTTGTATATATTCTTCCCCTATTATACTGGTCTCTCTTGTATATAGTCTTCCCCTCTTATACTGGTCTCTCTTGTATATATTCTTCGTCTCTTATACTGGTCTCTCTTGTATATATTCTTCCCTTCTTATACTGGTCTCTCTTGTATATATTCTTCCCCTCCTATACTGGTCTCTCTTGTATATATTCTTCCCCTATTGTACTAGTCTCTCGTGTATATATTCTTCCCCTATCATACTAGTCTCTCTTGTATATATTCTTCCCCTCTTATACTGGTCTCTCTTGTACGTCTCACATACAGGCACATTTTGACTACTGCTCTACAATCTGGGACGGTTGTTCCAATTCAATCACCACGCGACTTTACTCGCTCCAGAAACGGGCCATGAGTTTAATTTATAGCAAACATTCAACTGACAGTTCTAGCCTACATAAACGCCTTCAGTTACTACCACTCCACAAACTCTGCTTTTCAATAAGGCCAAACTAATTCACAATATCCTACATCGGAATGCCCCAAATTACCTTTGGCCATTGTTTGACTATAATGCTAGACACAGTAAACGATTAAATATATTACACATTCCAAAGCCTAGGATAGACTTATACAAAACAAGCTTAACGTACTCTGCAGCTCAGCTGTGGAACAATCTTCCACATGAAATAAAAGACATCACCAATCCGTATACATATAATCGCAAATTATTTGAACACTATCTCAGTACGGATTATCTTCCCCCTTAATAATAGAAATAATAATAATAATAAAACCATAGTATAACAGCCAGTCCCCTTTTAGTAGGCCAGTATATTCCATATAGCTAATAACAAGTGCCACACCAGTTATTACTATTACTGAGTCGTGTAGTATTGATTTTTCATTTTCCACATGCCTTTATAATGCATATCTTTTATATTGTTACTGTTTTCAGTTAGCATTGAATGATGTGTGAATGGTATAATGTCTGAAAGAGAGTGATAAAAGGGCAAAATGTTAGACAGGCCTGCGTTCCCAATTCTTAACCCTTTCAAAATAAAATGTTGTTGTTGTTGTTGTTGTTGTTGTCTCTCTTGTATATATTCTTCCCCTATTATACTAGTCTCTCTTGTATACATTCTTCCCCTATTATACTAGTCTCTCTTGCATATATCCTTCCCCTATTATACTAGTCTCTCTTGTATATATCCTTCCCATATTATACTGGTCTCTCTTGTATATATTCTTCTCCTATTATACTGGTCTCTTTTGTATATATTCTTCCCCTATTATACTGGTCTCGCTTGTATACATTCTTCCCCTATTATACTAGTCTCTCTTGTATATATCCTTCCCCTATTATACTAGTCTCTCTTGCATATATCCTTCCCCTATTATACTAGTCTCTCTTGTATATATCCTTCCCCTATTATACTAGTCTCTCTTGTATATATTCTTCCCCTATTATATTAGTCTCTCTTGTATATATTCTTCCCCTATTATACTGGTCTCTCTTGTATATACGCTTCCCCTATTATACTGGTCTCTCTTGTATATACGCTTCCCCTATTATACTAGTCTCTCTTATATATATCCTTCCCCTATTATACTAGTCTCTCTTGTATATATCCTTCCCCTATTATACTAGTCTCTCTTGTATATATTCTTCCCCTATTATACTGGTCTCTCTTGTATATACGCTTCCCCTATTATACTAGTCTCTCTTGTATATATCCTTCCCCTATTATACTAGTCTCTCTTGTATATATTCTTCCCATATTATACTAGTCTCTCTTGTATATATCCTTCCCCTATTATACTAGTCTCTCTTGTATATATTCTTCCCCTATTATACTAGTCTCTCTTGTATATATTCTTCCCCTATTATACTGGTCTCTCTTGTATATATTCTTCCCCTCTTATACTGGCCTCTCTTGTATATATCCTTCCCCTCTTATACTGGTCTCTCTTGTATATATTCTTCCCCTCTTATACTGGTCTCTCTAGTATGTCCTTCCCGTACTGTATGTGTCTCTCTTGTATATGTTCTTCTAGTTCTACACTTGTTTCTCTTCTACATGTCTTTCCCGTACTACACTAGTCTCTCAAGTATATGTCCTTCAAATAATTCATTCTTTAGCTGTGTGCGTTTCCGTGTGTGCGTGTCCGTGTTTTCGTGTGCATGTGCGTAATTTTTTTTGTGATTTACAAGGAATGCATTTGTAATATGTTACGAGCCTTAAAACCGGCTCTATGCCGACAGAGTTATGAATGCAATTCCTAATACCGCATACCGCTTTCGAAACACAGCTGAGGGCGATTAGGAAGGAAGCAGACCGTCTTGAGTTGGTTCCCATACAATGAGTTCCGGTCGTTTAGAAAGCAATGACAAACTAGTGATATGCATGTGTGTGGTGTGTGTGTGTGTGTGTGTGTGTGTGTGTGTGTGTGTGTGTGTGTATAACCTTTTCTGGCTTCATCTGTCTCATTATTTCTTTCCATCTTGATGTCTCTCTCCTTATCTCCCTCCCTCCTCTTTCTTACACCCACTCTCTCATTCTTCCTCGTTCACTCTCCCCTCTCAGTTTCTTTCTTTCACTCGCAATCTTTTCGATTCATCAAGAACAATTCTAAGTAATTTACATTTTCTTGAGGGTGTCCTTGTAATTTAAATTCTCGGGACAAACACCTAATCGAGTTTTCTAGACACACTTGTAATTTTGTTGGCTAGATTGTCTTGTCTTGGAGCGCTTGCAACTGACGCTTCGCACACCATGCAGTGTTAAATACTATGAGGCACCAATTTGAAACATTCAACATTTTAATCAATGTTAAAAGCTATAAGAGAATTGAATTCAGCACAGGAGTAAGAAATAATAAAATGTTGTTTCCAGAATTGTAAATAGTATGTTAATCATGTTTTAAATTACTTTAGAATTGAGTTTAGGACATCCTCATCATGTAACTTGCCAGCTGGCGTAGGCGTTTATGTCTCTCCACAGATTTCATTTTTCTTGTTCTGCTGATAACATCTCTCCATGCCCCTGTCGCAGTCCAGCATCCTTTATCTCGGCGTTCTGCTTCTCCCATTGATCTTTCCAGTCGTTACGATGTTTTCATATGCATCCCATCTAATGTCCTAACCAAAAATCGCAGTTTGTCTATTTTTTCCCCAGGTGTATATAACTTTGTACTTTTATTTGCCTCTTCTAGGCAATCGTTGTTAGATAAACTGGAAGTCCAATCGTATTCGAAACATTCGCCCCAGGAACCACATCCCCGTTGCTTCCAAAGTTTGTTGCATAACCCCAGCATTTTTTGGCTGCTTGTGATTTCTTGACAATTTTACGTTCAGTAGTTTGCCATTAACAAGTACAAATCATTCAATGTAAGAAAACTTAGGAAGAACTTGGAAGCAATACAGATATGGTTCCTAGAGTCCGCTCACAATTGATTGCCCTCATTTTCATGAAAAGTATATGTTGCATCGTTATGAAATTGCTCCTGCCGTCTTTTATTTACTCCCACCCAAAAGATATATATATATATATCTTTTATAGGTCCAAAAGCAATTGAAATCATGGAAAGCGACGAAATTTCTTTGATGTGTTGGCGAAAATGTAGTGAATTCACGCTAACAAACTTGTTTTACAGTAATGCAGCTCCATTCGGTTAACGATACAAGGCGTATCCATATTCGTATGGCTTTATGGATAAATGTCATCTACAGTACGTTACGGTGTAGTACAGGGGGGACTTGAGCCTGCAAAAACAGAACAAAAAGAGAATTGAAGACACATTCTAGCCCAGGATATGCTTAAGAGTGTGAGTATGTGCAGGTTGCAAGGATAGCATATACAAGTAACGATTACTGTTTTATGAATTAATTGCAACATCTTGTACTAAATTGTTTACCAATATATTTCCTATATGTGGTAATTTATCACCACAGTCTGCTATCATTATGGAAACCCAGTGTGTTGATCACGTAACATATAAACAAAGAGAAGGAGATTGACGTAGTGCGGAGAATATGGTGTAAATCCCTCAGCTCGACCTTAACCTACTGACAGAGTGAGCCACTAAACTAATTGGAACGCTTCCCAGGAACGAGGGTCCATTTCGATTAATTTATGAACCGATACATTTTTAATGTGAAGAAAAACCCCACACCTATCCTAGCGGAGGCATCATCATATTTCACCCGTCTCTCTACAATTTGATGTATAGATTTGCACCGGTTCTATGTTTGCTTAGTATCCTCCTTCTGTAGAAATGCTATCTTAAAATAAAACTGGAAAGATTTATGGAGTGTGAGATAGATGACGACATACAGACAGAGAGACTGGGAGTAGAGGGGCGAAAGAGAGAGAGAGAGAGAGAGAGAGAGAGAGAGAGAGAGAGAGAGAGAGAGAGAGAGAGAGAGAGAGATCCTTATATTTAGGGTAAGGTGTTAGCGCACGAATCAAATACATATGCTGGACATCGCGAGATGTGTGGAAGCATGAGCTATGGACATACAACTGGTTCTTGAGCTCTGAGAGGAATAGGGAAGTTTAGCATCACGTCCCCTGAGGGGATGGTACTTTGGTACTGGTCGTTAGTAAATATGGAGAAGGTACTTTGGTACCTGGTCTTTATTCCCTGTGGAGATGGTACTTTGGCACCTGGTCGTTAGTTAATATGGAGAAAGGACTTTGATACCTGGTCTTTATTCCCTGTGGAGATGGTACTTTGGTACCAGGTCGTTAGTCAATATGGAGAAGGTACTATGATACCTGGTCGTTATTCCCAGTGGAGATGGTACATTGATAACTGGTCGTTAGTCAGTATGGAGAAGGTACTTTGATACCTGGTCATTATTCCCTTTGGAGATGGTACTTTGGTACCAGGTCTTTAGTCAATATGGAGAAAGTACTTTGATACCTGGTCGTTATTCCTGGTGGAGATGGTACTTTGGTACCTGATTGTTAGTCGATTGAGAGATAGTACTTTGATACGTAGTCATTAATCCCTGTGGAGATGGTACTTTGATACCTAGTCTAAATACATGTGGAGGTGGTACTTTGATACCTAGTCGAAATTCCTGTGGAGGTGGTACTTTGATACCTAGTCTAAATACATGTGGAGGTGGTACTTTGATACCTAGTCGAAATTCCTGTGGAGATGGTACTTTGATACCTAGTCTAAATACATGTGGAGGTGGTACTTTGATACCTAGTCGAAATACCTGTGGAGGTGGTACTTTGGTTCCTGGCCATTTTTAAGAGCTCACTAGACCTTAGCACCAAAAGCATTGGACTTAAGATTTGAAATCAAATCTTATAGAGACTTTACCAACCAACCAACCAACCAACCAACCAACCAACCAACCAACCAACCAACCAACCGATTAACCGACGCAGCATGTTTTCCATAACTATGTTCTGTAAAGGTGCATTTCATTTTGCTATTTCATAATGTTTACGTTTCCACAGCTTTACCGCAGTTACACTATTTTTTATTTTCGTAGGAGAGAATGCTAATTTAACCGTGTGACGTATTCATAGCTGCTAGAAACGAGAACAGATTTGCCGCAAGTTGATCGCATTTATAACAACACTGCATTTGATTTTACTTATCAAAGTGATTCGGTAAAATAGAGAGATGTAATAAAGACAGCCATAATTGTAACTAAACTACCAATAGATGTAGACCAGCTGTTATTACATAAACAAAATAATTGCAACAAACCCGAGATCAAATCTGCATACCAATAAAACATTATGTGTAATTGAAAGCGAACAGGGGATCAATTATCAGACGCGCCTGGAAATGCATAAAGAATAATACGGAAAGAGAATTTGATTACAACAGGAAGAAACAATTTTCTAGAATTAACACACATCTAGACTGTGGCATTTTCTAACCTAACCAGTTAACATACTCATGTTAACATCCTCTAGCCTGTGTTTACTGGTAGCCAAGGTGGAAGCTACATGTCCCATTCTCTGATCTCTGTTTGAGGCTAGACTATGGTACCAATAAATATCATCATCATCTTCCACTTTGACCGTCAAGCGTCGTAGGGAGGCATAGTTGGTGTTGCAGTACCCGATGGGTGGCACTGGATTAGTGCCGTTCAATGTTACTGTACAATGTCTTTGATGTCGTTAATCCATTTTCCTCTCTGGCGTCCTCTTGCTCTTATATCAGATCTTCTTTGCAGTGTGGCGGAAGTTGGTATATTGCATTCTAAAGAGATGGGCGAACAATTTGATCTTCTGCCTTTTAATATATTTGTCATAAGGGTTAATCCCACTGATAACATCATTTCTAAATCGGTCTCAGGTAGTTGGCAGCTATTCTCAAGCAAGTCCAACTGGTGGCACTAGACAGGACACACATTGAGAAAACCACGTTGAGAATAGAATAACTTGACATTCACTTGTCTGGAACCAATAAGTGAAGGAAGTAGTGGGAGACCTGCGAAGATATGGAAAAGAGAATTAAAGATCATCATCATCAAGTGCCATGCCGGCTGGCGTAGCCGTTCAAGGCTTTACCTAGATCTCGGTCTTTGGTTTTCTGGATCAAATCTGCTGATGATATTCCTCCATGTCACCGTCTCAATCTATCAAGCATTATTTCTCTTGGTCTTCCTCTCCCTATCTTCCCCTCGATCTTTCTAGCTGCCACGGTGTCCTCAATGCCTCTCTTCACATCACATGGTCAAAGAAAGCTGTTTATTTCTTTCGTATTGTATATAATGATCTAGTTTCATTAGCCTCTTTCAGACAGGCGTGGTTAGTTACTTTGGCAGTCTAAGGAATTCGCAACATTCGTCTTAGGAACCACATCTCTGTTGCTTCCAAGTTCTTTCTAATTTGTTCATTTACATTCCAAGATTCACTGCCATACGGCAATACATATTCCATATAGCAATTCAGCACTCTCTTTCGTACATTCAATGATAGTGACTTATTGCATAGGATACTCTTCATTTTCAGAAATGCAGCGTTTGCTTGGCCTATTCTGCTCTTAATCTCTGTTGTGCATCTTCAGTCTGATTTTATAAATACCATAAGGTATTTAAAACTATCCACTTGGTTAAGAATTTCCCCTTCTATCTCTATTTCACATTTTGGTGTCACCTTTTCCTTTGATATCACCATTGTTACTCTTTTCTTGATATTCAAGGAGAATTGGGAAGCAGAGGTGTTTCCAAGGCACCAGGGCCGGGTTTTATACTGGCCAAGACCTATTGACGCGTCCCTTCGGGGTCCTGGCTAAAGTCAGTAGGATCGTCGATTCCTCCGAAGTCGGAGAGTGTCTGCCTGTACGGCGAGGAACCACCAGTCTGCACACCAATAAGCCAGACATGGGACAACGGATACTCACGCAAACCTCAGGTCCTGTATGACATCACACTGATGTTGGACAACAGGATGCCTTCATCCGACATACGGGACTTCGCGTTGGAGCTCAAGCCAACGAACACAAGCAAGCAAGCAAGCAAGGAGAATTAAAGAAAGACATGGCTAATATGGTGAAGACATGAAGTGAGCCCTTTCTACACTATGAAGGTAAAAGGCAATCTGCTTGGGCAAGGTGGAGTACCCGTTTAGCCCTCCGATCAGGGTCACGTGAAGTCATGGGTGCAGGTGGTGGATGAAGTTGAAGAGAAATCGACAGAATGTTGTAGGTTATGGTCTTCAATTTCACGACGGTAGACAGAGGATCGAGGATCTCTTTTTTGAGACAGTGGCTACGGTCATCGACAGGCTGGGAAGGAAAGCAATGGCAAACTACATTTATTACAAATGCCAAGACAGCCATATTTCGTTTAATAGAGAATAAGAAACACAGCGTAAATGTGTGCTCCATAGGAGTAGTCATGTGCACCAGGTTACCCCTGACCGTCAGCAAGCAACTAAGTGCAAACGATTAACAACACCAATGACCTAATAGTAAATTTTAAAGTAATCTGTCAACCAAGATACAGAAACAACTATCACAAAAATGAAGATCATGAGACGTAAGAAATGGATGGTGGAAGACATGTTAAAACTCATAGGAAATGAGAAGAAATAAAATAAAATCTTCTTCATCTTCAGCATTCTGAGCCATTGAGGTTCTTTGCTGCAAATACAATCCGTCTCCATTCGTCTCTCTGGTGGACCTTCTCTTGCCAGTCGTAGATTCCAAGTGCTTGTAGGTCTGTATATGTATTATCTCTCCACCGTCTTCTTGGTCTACCTCGGGGTATACGGTCATTTATTTCCTGAGTGTAAGCGAGTTTTGTTTCCCTATTATCTTCCATTCTTTCTATATGCCCCAGCCATTGTAGTCTATTAGCCTTCATGATACCAGTGATTAGCGGGGACTTAAACAGATCATAAATGTCTTTGTTACTTCTTCTTTTCCACTCTCCACTTTGTGTATCCCTAATGGGTCCAAAGATGCGTCTTAAAAGTTTGTTCTCAAAGGTTTGTAACAAGGCTTCGTCTCCTTTCGTTGTACTCCAGGTTTCAGAGCCATACAGCACAACTGGTCTGATCAGTGTTTTGTCTATTGTGATTTTGGTGTTACGAGATAGCGCCTTTGATTTTAGTAGATGTTGTAGTGCATAGTATATCTTATTTCCAGAGTTGATTCTAGTTTGTATTTCTTCCCTTATGATGTTGGAGCAGTTGAAGATTGTACCCAGGTATTTGTATGTTTCCGTTCTTTTAATGGTCATATATTGGCAATATATGACAGTGACAGTTTTATTCTTCATTATCAATCTATATGGCAGCTTGTTGTTTTCAATGTATATTTTTTACAACTCTAAAGTATTTCCCATCAATTCGTAGATCTGCACGCGTCGTCATCATGTTGACATGTTTTACTTTATCGAAAGCCTTTGTGTGGTCAATAAAGCTAAGATGTAGGTCTATGTTTACATCAATAAAATTCTCAATTAATGTTCTCAGCAAATTCACAGCATTTACTGTACCCCTGCCTAATACGAACTCATATTGTTCTTTCCCTATTTCGGGTTGTATTTTCTTCTTAACTCTTTGCATGATGATTCTTAGTAAAATCTTCGTGATACTAATATACTAATTGATTGATGTTGAAAACATTCTAAGGCTCCTGATTTCTTCGAGATTGCAATAAATATAGAAATACATAATTCAGGAGGTATATCTCCATTAGCATATATTTTGTTCAGCAGTCTTGCAACATGGTCTATTCCATATACTTCTAAAGCATTTGTCATTTCGAAATTAATGGTCCTTCATTATTATTCAGAATATCATACTGTTCCTCTCGTGTTTCGATTTAAAGATCTTTCACATAATCTGACCAAGCATTTAAAATCTGATCTTTTTCTATTATGATTTTGCCATCTTTGGTTTTAGGCAACCCGCTGATGTGTATGATCTTTCCTTAGTGATGTCTTGAATTCCTTTGTGCATTACCTCGGTATTCCGGGTGTTATATTTGTTTTTAATTTCCGTGCCATTTTTCTTAAACCTATTCCTATGTTTGTTTCATAGACTACAAGAAAGCGTTTGATAGAGTACAACATGAACTAATAACATGCTTTCAAGACATAGGAGTAGACGGAAAGGACATTAGACTTATTAGTAACTTGAACTGGGAACAAGTGGCATCTATTAGATGCGGAAATAACTTATCGTCGCCTATAGAGATAACAAGAGGAGTACGACAGGGATGTGTGCTGTCCCCAAGCCTTTTTAAACAAGTTGAACTGCCTGGACTAAACATTAATGGAAGAATCATAAACAATCTTACGTATGCTGACGATACCGAGTTACTAGCATAAAGCGAGCAAGGGCTTACAAGACCTAGTGGAACAAGTAAACAGGCATAGTGAAGAATGAGACTTTAGATATTAACATTAAAAAAAAAAAAAAGCTATTATAATTAGCAGTGGAAATGAAAGGTCATCAATGAACATCCAGTAAACGGGGAGATACTAGAACAAATAATAAGTTTCTCCTGTCTTGGACATATTATAACAGATGATGGCAGAAGTGAAATAGAAAAGAAAGAGAATAGGAATGGCCAAAAATGCTTTCAACGGCATTAAATCAGTATCAACATCCAGACAGATTAACGACGCATTAAAAATTAGAATAATCAAATTCTACGTATATTCGACACTATTGTATGGCGCTGAAGCCTGGAATTGAACATATCTGCCTAGGAAGAAAGAAATACAACAATGTAATATACGGATAAATAGAATTATTATTAAACAAGTGAATCGGTACAACTATCTCTGAACAGTCATACTATCTGACGGGAGTTGCCTTGGTGTGATTAGAACAAGAATCGCTATGGCGAAGATAGAAGCAAGATGGAAAATATACTGACCAATAAAACGTTGTCAATTAAAACTTTTAAAAAAAGAGTGTTGAAGTGCTACACAGAACATACACTTTCGTATGGATGTAAAACTTTCACAATGAGCAACAAGCTGAAAAACATCTAGTGGCAGTGGAGATGTGGTATCTGAAGAAAATGCAAAGGATACCATGGACAAACAGAAAAATCAATGAGCGAGTCTTACAAGAAACAAATCTGTACCGAATAACTGATTAGAGAAATTAGATGCGGACAGTCAAAATGTTTGGACGTGTTATAAGAAGAAATAAATTACAGAACTTTGTGACAATTGGTAAAATTGAGAGGAGAATAAAAAAGGGAAGGCAGAGAAGTAAATATCTGGATGACTTAGCCACGTGGTATGGTCGAGATAAGAGCACTGAGCTGATCCACGACTCTTGTGATTGTGCGAGATGATGAAACATGACCGCCCACAATTATCGGCAAGGCACATGATGATAAATATGTTGTTTCTTGTGTCTTTAACCTGTATCCCCCATTGGGGCTTACGCCCCAAACCAACCCACGCCAAGCCGTACTATCTCGTGCTGGCCCCTGCACCGCCCCAGATTTAAAGTGCAGGTCAACTTTCTAACCCTCATCGATGCAGATCGAACTCATGACCACTGGGCCAGCAGGCGAGCGTCTAGCTACTACGCAACCGCGGCTTCCACAGACGACGTGGTGGGAGAAATACACCTCCCCTCTACCGAGAACAGCTGGCGTACTGGTGTAACTCCTGGGGAACATGCTGAGAATGGCATAAGTGCGGTGGGACGGAGGTTTGATGCCTGAACTTGCCGTTCCCTATGAAAGGAAAAGACAGGGATGGATGTTAGGTAGTGATAAACTCGCGTTAATAATTATAATATACTAGCTGACCCGGCCCGGCTTCGCCCAGACCCTGGTGGGGAGCATCTCATTTAATTCATATAAGTAGTCATATAAGTTCTCGTTCCCGTTACCGACAATCTGTCTGTCTGTCTGTCTATCTGTCTGTCTGTCTGTCTGACCCGGCCCGGCTTCGCCCAGACCCTGATGGGGAGCATCTCATTTAATTCATATAAGTAGTCATATAAGTTCCCGTTCCCGACTATCTATCTGTCTGTCTGTCTGACCCGGCCCGGCATCGCCCAACTTCTGGTGGGGAGCATCTCATTTAATTCATATAAGTAGTCATATAAGTTCCCGTTCCCGACTGTCTGTCTGTCTGTCTGTCTGTCTGTCTATCTATCTGTCTGTCTGTCTGTCTGACCCGGCCCAGCCCATGGTGGAGAGCATCTCATTTAAATCAAATAAGTAGTCATATAAGATCCCGTTCCCGACTATTTGTCTGTCTGTCTTGGGTAAATAGAGGAGAGAGGAGGAAGAGGGAGGTGGAGGAGGGAAGAGGAGGGAGGAGGAGGGAGGAGGAGACAGGAGACAGGAGGAATAGGGAGGAATAGGAGGGAGGAGGAGGGATTAGGAAGAGGAGGGAGGAGTAGGGTGGAGGAGGAGGGGGAGGAGGAGGGAGGAGGAAGAGGGAGAAGGAGGGAGGAGGAGAACGCAGGAGGAGGAGGGAGGAGGAGGAGAGGGAGGAGGAGGGAGAGGGAGGAGAGAGTAGGAGGAGGGAGGAGGCGGAGGGAGCAGGAAGAGGGAGGAAGAGGGAGAAGGAGGAGGGAGGAGAAGGAGGAGGGAGGAGGAAGAGGGAGGAGGAGGGAGAAGGAGGGAGGAGGAGAACGCAGGAGGAGAGGGAGGAGGAGGAGGAGAGGGAGGAGGAGGGAAAGGGAGGAGGAGGGAGGAGAGAGTGGGAGGAGGGAGGAGGCGGAGGGAGAAGGAAGAGGGAGGAAGAGGGAGAAGGAGGAGGGAGGAGAAGGAGGGAAGAGGATGAGGGGGAGGAGGAGGAAGAGGGACGAGGAGGAATGTGAAGGGAGGAGGAGGGAGGAGGTAGAGGGAGGAGGAGGAGGAGGGAGGAGGAGAGAGGAGGAGGAGAGAGAGGAGGAGGGAGGAGGAGGAGGGATGAGGAGGAGGGAGGAGGAGGAAGAGGAGGAGGAGGAATGTGAAGGGAGGAGGAGGGAGGAGGTAGAGGGAGGAGGAGGAGGGAGGAGGAGAATGGAGGAGGAGGGATGAGGAGGAGAGGGAGGAGGAGGAAGGAGAAGGGGGAGGAGGGGGAGGAGGAGGGAGGAAGAAGGAGGAGGGAGGAGGAGGGATGAGGGGGAGGAGGGAGGGGAGGAGGAGGGCGAAGGAGGAAGGAAGAGGAGGGCGAGGAGGTAGGAGGAGGGAGGAGGAGGAGGAAGAGGGAGGAGGAGGGAGGAGGAAGAGAGTGGAGGAGGGAGGAGGAGGGAGGAAGACATAGGCGGAGAGAGGAGGAGGGAGGAGGATTAGTAGGGAGGAATAGGAGGTGGGAGGAGGGAGGAGGAGGGATTAGAGAAGGAGGGGGAAAGGGGAGAAGGAGGAGGGAGGAGGAGGGAGGAGGAGGAGGAAGAGGGATGAGGAGGGAGGAGGAGGGAGGAGGAAGGAGGAGGAAGGAGGAGGAGGAGGAGGAGGAGGAGGAGGAGGGAGGAGGGTGAAGGAGGAGGAGGAGGGAGGAGGGTGAAGGAGGAGGAGGAGGAGGAAGAGGGAGGAGGGGGAGGAGGGAGGGGGAGGAGGAGGGAGAAGGAGGAGGAGGGAGGAGGGAGGAGGAGAACGCAGGTGGGGGAGGAGGAGGAGGGAGGAGGGGAGAGGGAGGAGGAGGGAGGAGGAGGAGAGAGGAGGAGGAGGGAGGAGGTGGAGGGAGAAGGAGGAGGGAGGAAGAGGTAGAAGGAGGAGGGAGAAGGAGGAGGGGGAGGAGGAGGAGGAGGAGGAATGATGAGGAGGGAAAAGGAGGAAGAGGGATGTGGAGGAAGGAGGAGGAGGGAGGAGGTAGAGGGAGGAGGTAGAGGGAGGAAAAGGGAGGAGGGAGGAGGAGAGAGGAGGAGGAGGAGGGAGGAGGAGAAGGGAGTAGGAGGGATGAGGAGAAGGGAGGAGGAGAGGGAGGAGGAGGGAGAAGGGAGGGGGAGAAGGAGGAGGGAGAGGGAGGAGAGGGAGGAGGTAGAGGGAGGAGGAGGGAGGAGGTAGGAGGGAGGAGGAGGGAGGAGTAGGGAGGAGGATGAGGAGGAGGGAGAGGAAGAGGGAGAAGGAAGAGGGAGAAGGAGGAGGGAGGAGGGAGAGGGAGGAGGGGGAGGAGGTAGAGGGAGGAGGAAGAGGCGGAGGGTGGAGGGAGGAGGTAGAGGGAGGAGGAGGGGAGGAGGTAGAGGCAGGAGGAGAAGAGAGGAGGAGGGAGTTCGCCATTCCGAATTCATACTCGTCTAGGTTCTGTGATTTCGGTCCTTCCATTGATTGTTCTTCCCTTCTACACGACTGTAGATAACTTCCTTACACATAAAAAGATGAATTGTTATTGATATTGCCGTGGCATGGAGGCATATATATCAGCAGCAGAGTTGAATGCCTACGCCAGCCGGCACGGCACTTGATGATGATGATGATTGCCGTGTGACGATTCTGTGTAGTCACGTCATCTTCTTCCCTTTCCCTAGCGTTTTGGTTCGGGGATTCTTTCATCATCATCATCATATATTTACGTACGTATTTTGGGAATGGGAGGAGGGAGGAGGAGGAAGAAGAAAAAAAAATACGACAGTTGGCAGCGCTGGAATGAAAGGAAGGCGTGTAGAAAATTTCATCTCAATCGGATGGGCCGTTCGCGAACGTATAAAGGACATATAGACATACAGACATACATATCCACACACATCCTAATTTATATATAAGATTGTTAGCTGGTATCTTGCGGAATTAAGCGAGGTGAAAACTTACATTTACTAACGCTAAATATTCTTTTGTCTAAACAAATATATCAGGTAATGAATACTAGAAATTTTTATTGGTAATTACAAATTGTCGCGTGATGGTGTCTAGCGCATTAGTTCTCAACCCTCCTTGGCCCATGCACCCCTTCACCATATGTTCAGAATGTCATTACCCCCCTCCCCTTTCGTATATCCTCCCTATAAATTCCCCCCCCCCCCTTTTTTTCCTTACACAGTATACGTAAAAACTGAAGCTAAATGTAATAATACACACTAGAACAAGTCTACATAAAACGTGATTTGCAGGTCTACCTATAAAACGAATTTCAGAAGGGCGAGAGGTTCATAACCGTAAAGTATGGAGGGAAAGACAATATCAAGTAATCGGTTCTTGTATTTGAGCGATCTTGAAATAATCTTAATCACTCTCTCTCTCTCTCTCCCCCCCCCCCCCCTGGAAACCCTAAATTCGGTGGGGGGGGGGGGGAATTCCCCAACGGTTGAGAACCACTAGTCTAGCAGATTATGTGAATACGAAAAATTACATTTACCAACATTTACATTTGTCTGCCGTACACAGAAGCCTAAAAAATTTAATGATCCCAACATTTTACAAACCCAAAGGAGGTTCCTGCTTGTGGACATTTATGTTTGTCCCCCCCCCCCCCCCTCCCGCCACCGAAAATTGAACCCCGAACAATACGCCAGCACAGCTTAAGGTCTGAGTTAGAATGTTGACACAAATAAGAATTCACAAAGAGAATCATGGAACGTTAATAAATAAATTAGGAAAAGCTCGAAAGCAAGGAAGTTGTGGTTTCTGAGACAAATATTGCGAATATTTTGGACTGCCAAAGTAATTAACAATGATTGCCTGAAAGAGGCTAATAAAACCAAAACATAGTTTACAACTATAAGAAAGAGACATACAGCATGCTTTGGTCATGTGATGAGAAGAGAAGGATTGGAGAATATTGTGATATTAGGAAAAATTAGTGGGAAAAGAGAAAGAGGCAGACCAATAGAAATGTTTCTGGATGAACTCATCAGCGGAGTTGATCCATAGAACCAAGAACCAAAATCTGTTGAAAGACATGAACGTCTACGCCAGCTGGCATGGTAAATGATGATGATAAATGTCTGTTATATTGCTATTCCTATATAAATTTAGGTATAATTTATATTTTCAACTTAATGTGCTGGAAGACAGGTATTAAGTGAATAATCGGCACTATTGGAAATGCAGATCATTTAACAAGACCTCGCAGTGTTCGAGCTATTGATTTGAAATTATGCAGCAACGTCAGCTTTGTCTTGGCATTGCAGTAAGTGATAATTGACATCGCAAATTAGGAATTGCTTTCAATGCATTTGAAAAGATATTTCACATACATAAATGAATGTTCACATTGTTTCCTGCTCTTAACTTTTACATCTAAGAAATATTAGCTGAATAATTTACGAGGACTGATCTTGGAAAAATGAAATGTTAAACCGTCTTAAAGAGGACAGCGCTATTTTCCAGGATATTTATTCTCATTCGATAAGTGCTTTTGGATTTCAAGCATTTTACGTTGTCTTCATAAATTACTTTTGAAACAGTTCTTTTCCTATAATCCCTGGGTAATACTGAGCTAAGTTCATCGCCATATTTGAATATTGATCGTTGTTTCCACACGGAAAAAAAAATACCTTGCGATGTGAGGTCTCCTGGCATCGCGGCTGGCAGACTGTCATTTCTTATTTAAGCAGGGACAATTTCTTCTACAATCTCAGATGGATATCAGGTAGTGACAACTTGCAACTCAAGTTAATCGTTATCATATTTTGTTAGCTGGGATGTTGCGGATTTGAGAGAGGTGAAAACTTAATTTAATAAAGTCTACATGTATTTTTTTCTAACCAAATATCACCAGGTAATGAATAATCTCAACTTGTATTTGTGATTACATGGTGTCTAGTGGGTTATGTGAGTACGGAAACTTACATTTACCAACATTTACATTTGTCTATTTCTAGACAAGTATCAGGGAGTGAACAATTAATTATACACATAGCTAAGTGTTATGACGCTTTTAAAATGGCAGCGACTAGACAATTAATAGATAATGAAAACTTACGACTTACTGTTGTTAACACAATGTTCGTGTCTCTCAAAAGTTTTAAAAAATTTCGTGATTTCACAATGTGTGTAAAATAGAACTGCCTGCACATGTGACAGTAACAGCTTGTAAACTCGTAATACAGACTGGTGCAGACATTTTGAAGTACCAGGATAGAAAGCCGCGGGAGCGTAATGGCTTGCCTGATAGATGTCCGCTTGTGGCCATGTGATCGAACCCCCACACGGACATACTTTTCAAATTTACCGGGAGTCTCCGTGGCGAAGTTGTTACGCCGCCTGCCTCGCACACACAAGATCATGGGTTCGATTCCGGGCTACGTAACTCGGTTCACGGGTCAGTTGTCTTGGAGACTCCTGGGGTTCGTGGCAGAAACCACAGAGTTGGCAGGCCGCTCTGTGGACAGAAACCAAGCCATACTGGACAAACAAAACAATGCAATGAAGTCGATCTTCTCGCCTTCCGACCCCTTTGAAATCAATTGTCCCGGGCTTCCAGTTCAAACCAAGCTGAAATGGGCACTAGTAAATGTTCAAGGAAGTGCCGTGATATTTACTTCCCACTCAACGTTTATGGGTAATTTCCAGAGGGTACTCCTCGAGTACCGATTGGCACTATATAAATATAGTGCTAGCATCAAATTCTCAATATGTAGGACGGTGATGACTTTTTAAAGTAATTATCACAATGTGGGGGAGTTTTGTACTGATAGGAGGCTCAGACCTTGACCCTAGGGGAAACACTAGTCAAACCCAGATCCAACCAACCTGTTTTAAAACTAGACAGTTAAACAACGACTACTTCGCTATCTCAGTGAACACACGAAACGATAAGATCAGTTTTTTTTCGGATTCTGTTAACAAAGTTTACAACACCGATTAAAATTCATTATCAGCTTCAACTTGCGGCCCCGATGTGATGACAATTATAATATTTGAGAAAATCTTACCATGGATGTCTTCATCATCATCATCATCATCATCATCATCATCATCATCATCATCATCATCATCATCATCATCATCATCATCATCATCATCATCATCATCATCATCATCATCATCATCATCATCATCATCATCATCATCATCATCATCATCATCATCATCATCATCTTCCACTTTTGCCGTCAAGCATCGTGGAGATGAATAATTGACATTCCAGCGCCTGATGGGTGGCACTGGATAGTATCATTCCGTGTGATTGTACAATGTCTTGATGTCGTTAGTACAATTGTTTCTCAGATTCCCTCTTGCTCTTATATGACATCTTCTTTGGTGTAGAGTCATTGCTAGTAACTGATGGTGTTGCTTTATAACTAGATGGCCGAACCATTTGATTTTCTTCTTTTCACCATATATGATACTAAATGTTGAACCGACTGTGTCTGTAATAACATCATTTCTTACTCGATCTCGGATGGTTAAGTTGGCAGCTCTTCTCAGACATCTCCCTTCGAAGGTGTTAATTATGAGTAAGTGGTGTGGTGTGGAAAGCGTCGAAGTTTGACATTGGTAGCATAGAGCTATGCTATGTATTATCTGTCACTTTGCTGACATTGGTATTTTTGGGATATTTCAGTGTCGGTTTCAGTGCACTAGCATGTTTCATTCGATTTCGATCTGTTCTTCCATCCTCTGCGTTCATACTTCCTAGATGTTCAATTTATTAACTGTCGAGTTAGTATGACTGATTAACGGAAGAGCGATCGTGCTTGGACGCTATCGGATGTCTACACGACATCTGAAGGCAATGTGCGTGCATACACTTGCGTGTCGGTGATATATTTGAGAGAACAATACAATCTTTCACTGGGCACAACTCGGATGTTTTGTTCACGACAGTTTAAAATAATGAAATGTTCGTCGCAAAAGATCTCAGATGTCAGTCAAGGGACGTGTTGGTGTTTTAGACTGGCAATAACCGATCATGGAAAGGAGGGGTAGCGTTGTTGCTAGACGCTTGCCTTGTAACCTGGTAGTTCGAATTCACATCGAGGAGATTTTGTTTTTCACAATAGACCTAATTCCCTCATTCGAGCCAGTCTAAAATGTGAACCATAAAATGTCTTGGAAGAGAAAGCGGCCCGCGTGATTTTGACTACACCACCCTGTATTGCTACTGATTAACATAAATATTGGTTTAATACTAAATGCCCAATACTCGTTAAGTTGTTTAGAAGGGCCCTTTAAGTGTTACTTAACTTAATGTCCGATCATACGCAGGATACATTAAAGCTTGTACAATCCTGGTGATTTATACACCCTTTAACATTAGGCCTGCGGTCTCGATTCAGACTCCCATCGTTTTCCAGCACTGGAAAATAGCGGGCGTGTCATCTGATACGAGTCAGACGAAAATGTTAAGCGTCAAGGTGAAAATGGCCACGAAAAGAGGATTCCCGTCAACTGTTAACAGTTTTCATTCGTGAGATTTTATCGTCTAGAGTCTAGACTATAGCCTAAAAATGAACAACTATGTTGGAAAAATAGTGCAAAGTGAGTCTTTTTGAAACATTTAAATATTCTCATAAAAATAGTGTATGTGTAATATACATGAGCTGAAAACCATGTTTTTGTGGATTACTTAAAAGAAAAATAAACCATGCCAGTAGCCACTTGAAAACCTTTCAGAATTCTGGTTCTCAATACTCATCAAGCCGTGTAATGGGTTCATTTACATATGTAAACTACATATGATAACTGTCATAATCAATATTTCAAATTCTTTCTCTTCTACTGCAAACGTCCTGGTCGGAAATAAATGTATATCTGTGTTTGGAACAGAAAGGTTTCTTTGCGCTTATGAAATACTTTGTTAACTTTTTCTATGTAAAAAAACAAAAGTGAGCACAAGCAAAATCGCCCATGCTGGAGAGTATAGACAATATAACAAATAACAAGTCCCCTGGCAGGAACTTGCATAAGAAGTGTTAGGACCATTACATTTTATAGGCCTGAGTTGACGGAAGAATAGCTGGCTGTCTTTGCCTCTCGTAGCAAACGTTTAGAGCTGGTATCGAACCGTCGTCTGATCCCTTCCATGCCATTGACAGCGTAAAGTCCTAACCACTACCCGAACGCCCCCGCTAGGGACAGTATAGAGAACTAGCCACATCTTTGAAGTCTACATATTAACCCCGTGTAGTAGTCGCAGCTCAGTGATTAGCTCACTTGCCTGTCAGCCTGAAGATCTGAGTTAAAATTCCCACCGTGATGGTATGTTTTCAGAACCATAAGGTTCATGGGTACATAGCTTATTAAAATCGAACCAGAAAATTAAATGGGCAGTTGAAGGTTGCCATCGTAATACTGAGCATATAACTCACTGAGTGCCCAATGATCTAAACATACCAGTCTAGTTGCATATTTGTAGGAGAGTTCTAGGAAAACACAGGCGTAAAATTGCATCATGTGATACGAGATGATTAAGAAACGCTGCTGGAAAAACAAGAAGAGTTAGAGAAATAAATGAGAAACTAGGAACATATGCTCGTGAGGCCGCTTACCTGCGTTCGAAACACAGCTGCGACCGATTTCGCAGCAGACCGTGTCGCGCTGGTTTTAACGTGATGGTATGGGAGCCGGTCGTTCAGAAAGCAATGGCAAACTACTGAACATAATCTTGCCAAGACATCACCAACAACAGGCTGGTGTTGACAGTGATGTCCTGTAAATTCATTCAATCATTCAGTAGCATGTCCTTTGCAGAACCTCGCTCCCATAACAACCTTCCGGAAAACCTCTCGATCATAAACAAGATGTCCCGCGTCTGATACACCCATCTGGAGATCATCCGCCACATCCTGCACCCATCTTCTCTTTGGCCTTCCTCTTCCTCTCTTCCCAGGCATATACCCTTCCATTATTGTTCTCTCCAAACTTTCGTGACGTTTCAAGTGACCAAAATATTTCAATTTTCTTTGTTTTATCGTCTTTAATAGCCAACCTTCTTCAATATTCAACTCTTGAAGTATGGATGCATTTGTTCTTTTCTTTACCCAAGATATTTTTAGAACTCGTCTATAACATTTATATTCAAAGGCGCTGTTCAGCTTGTTTAGTACGTTCCATGTCTCACAGGCGTATGTTACAATGGGAAAGATGCATGCTCTTAAACATCTAATTTTTGTAGTTCTGTCTGTCCCACTCCATAATTTATTCAGCTGTTTTAGTCTTTGAAGAGCAATTGATAGTCGCCGTTTAATTTCTTTCATTGTGTCCCCGTTGTTGGTAATCAATGACCCAAGATATTCAAAATTTTCCACCACCTCCAATTTTTCCCCATTAATGTATATTTCTTTCTCCATGGTAGTTTTATCTGTATGCATTATCTTTGATTTTGCAATGTTAAGATATAAGTTGTGATTTTCACTATTCATTTGGGTTGAGGCTACTAGGTTTTCCATGCCATTCTGTGTTGTGGATAGTAACACTGTATCATCAGCATATCGAATCTCATGACCGCCGATATTTAGGGCATCATATTCTGTTTATATCATCTCTTACATTTCTCATTATATTTTCGGCGTACAGGTTAAACAAATAGGGTGACAGCACGCAGCCCTGACGGACTCCTTGCTTGATGTCAAACCAATCTAATGCCTCGCCATCTATTCTAACTGCTGCTTGTTGGTCTAGATAGAGCATTTTTATGAGTTGTACTACATGTGATGGAAAGCCCATAGTCCTCATGATTTCCCAAAGTTTCTGATGCTGCACACAGTCAAATGCCTTTGAATAATCCACAAAACATGAGTATAGGTTTACATTAAATTCTCTGCACTTCTCTATTATTAAACGCATGTTGAATATGTGATCTCTTGTTCCTCTTCCTTGTCTAAATCCAGCTTGAACTACGTTAATCTCTTCTTCCATTTTCTTACGAAGTCTTGCCATTATGACTTTTAGTAGGATTTTACTTGCATGACTGATCAAGGAAACAGTTCTATAATTGGTGCATAATTTCAGGTTGCCCTTTTTTGGTATTGGAAATGAAGACAGTTCTCTTCCAATCTTTTGGCCATATACCATATTTCCAAATCTTTGTACATAATGCATGATATATGTGTATGCTTTCTTCTCCTCCCGCTTTAATTAGTTCAGCTGGTATCCCATCACATCCAGGAGATTTACCATTCTTCAGGTGCTTTATAGCCCAAGCAATTTCATCTAATGAGGGTTCAGGTTCTGTCTCTGCTGTCGTTGGCTCATGTATCTCATTCATATCCTCACTGTCACTCATATCATACATTCCACTGCAGTACTCCTGCCGTCTTTCTAGAATTTGTCTAGATTCTGTTAAGGTATTTCCCATCTTGTCACAGATAACATTCAATTGAGGTTGAACATTTCTTATCAATGACTTCATTTCTTTGAACATTTCATAATCTCTTCCAGTCTTATGATATTGCTCTATTCTGTTACAACAATCTTGTATGTGAATAACGAAGACACAAACAATAGATTGCACGATTTATTGCCTGGCATATTTCGCTGCATCTCGTCAGGTACATACTGCAGAAATCACACAACTTACGTGAAATTAACTAGATAAATCCTTCAAGTTGAAATATACACAATTTCGCACAGTAATGTCGATTGTCTACCACGGTAATTTTAAGCTGACTAACATGTCTTTCTGTTTATACAATTCTGGCTTGCGTTGATAGATCATAATTGCTTCTGCAAATTTTAACAAGCGAGTATTTTGTGTTCTAAACAACACGCGAAATGCAGTGTCTCTGGACACAACATGGCGACTGGCGACAATGTGCCTGCCGATTGAAGACGCCGGGAGCTTCCGGTGTGTCGGCTCCTCGTGGCTATCATCTCCTGTGTGTTGTATCTTGTTGACCCATTGAGGTATGTGTTCTGACACCCGTTTGTTAAGCTGTCTCTCCGTTCGACCAATGTAAACGGCCTGGCATCTACATGTGAATTGGTAAATACAATTGTTTGTGGCGTACAGAGGAACAGGCTCTTTGACTGTTGGTGTAGGAATGGGTACGGTTTTACATCTAATGACTGGAGTTGCCGCACAGAATGTTCGACCTACTGCTGTAGTAAGCCGGTCTTGTAGACGTTGCATTACGTCATCCCCTCGAAAGGTTAGCTGGATGAATACCCTCGTCATACTGAAACCTTACAAAGGGAGCGGTACAGTACTGATGGACATGTCAGACTACCAGAGAAAAATTGATGTAATATTGTCAGACGAATCCAAATTCAGGATAGATCAAAAAGTAAACAAGTCGGAGGACCTGGATGCTATAATGAGGAAAGAGATCCAGTCACTTGTGAATGCGGGACTCATCAGTGAGGCCACTGCAAAAACACTCACACCACGTGGCTCGCACACGCCTCAGATGTACGGTCTACCCAAACTTCACAAGCCCGGCATCCCGCTAAGACCTATCCTGTCCATGGTTAACTCTGCACAACACCGAATGGCGAGATGGTTAGCCGAAATGTTAAAGCCAGTACGACAGTCCTTCGATCCAAAAATACTCAGAGATACATTCCAACTGGTGGAATTATTGGATACTATGGACATAAATAACAAACACATGGCATCCATGGATATAGCCTCCCTATTCACTAACGTTCCATTAGAGGAGACAGTGAAAATAATAAGGGAACGCATTGAAGACAAACAACTAAAATTAGGCATACCAACACCTATTCTGGAGAGGCTACTACTACTATGTACCGCCAACATCCAATTCAATTTTCTAACTAAGTCATACCGCCAAATTGACGGAGTGGCCATGGGGAGTCCTCTTGGTCCTATTCTAGCGGACATCTTCATGGCACACTTAGAAGAAAAGAGATCCTCAGACATCAACAACTTGGCCTTTTACCGGCGTTATGTGGACGATATACTAATTATCACCACAGACGAGCTACAAGCAACATCGTTTCAGGCCACAATGAACAAGACGCATAAAAACATCTCTCTATCTATGGAACACGAACACAACGAAGCGTTACCGTTCCTAGATATTCTAATGAGACGTAGAGCAGACGGCACAATTCAAAGATCGGTGTATCGCAAAGAAACATGGACTGGCCAATACCTAAATTGTCAGAGCTTCACACCTGTCCAGTACAAACGGGGCTTAGTACGGACCTTGTTTGACCGTGCTAGAAAGATATGCACCCAGGACACACTGACAGAGGAATTTGAAACTCTGAAGAATGTCTTAAACCTGAATGGGTACTCCACAGGATTTATAAAGCGCCATTGCCAACAGCCCAAACCCAAAGCAGACGTAACTACAGTCCCTAAACTCAAGGTATTCATCCAGCTAACCTTTCGAGGGGATGACGTAATGCAACGTCTACAAGACCGGCTTACTACAGCAGTAGGTCGAACATTCTGTGCGGCAACTCCAGTCATTAGATGTAAAACCGTACCCATTCCTACACCAACAGTCAAAGAGCCTGTTCCTCTGTACGCCACAAACAATTGTATTTACCAATTCACATGTAGATGCCAGGCCGTTTACATTGGTCGAACGGAGAGACAGCTTAACAAACGGGTGTCAGAACACATACCTCAATGGGTCAACAAGATACAACACACAGGAGATGATAGCCACCAGGAGCCGACACACCGGAAGCTCCCGGCGTCTTCAATCGGCAGGCACATTGTCGCCAGTCGCCATGTTGTGTCCAGAGACACTGCATTTCGCGTGTTGTTTAGAACACAAAATACTCGCTTGTTAAAATTTGCAGAAGCAATTATGATCTATCAACGCAAGCCAGAATTGTGTAAACAGAAAGACATGTTAGTCAGCTTAAAATTACCGTGGTAGACAATCGACATTACTGTGCGAAATTGTGTATATTTCAACTTGAAGGATTTATCTAGTTAATTTCACGTAAGTTGTGTGATTTCTGCAGTATGTACCTGACGAGATGCAGCGAAATATGCCAGGCAATAAATCATGCAATCTATTGTTTGTGTCTTCGTTATTCAAATTCACTACGGGAAAACATTGTTTTGAATCTTGTATGTATTGATTTTTGTCCTTTCTTGTGTTCTTTCTTATTTCTCGAGTTAAAGATTTATACTTCATCTTGGTATTATCGGATTCATCTCCTTTCTATTTCAGTTCCCTTCGTTGTTTTATTAATTCTAACGTGTGTGATGTAATCCATGGCTTAAGTTGCTTTTTCTTGGCCGGAATTAAATCTTTGGCTGCAGTTATCACGATATCTCTAGCTTGTACTGCCAGTTCATCAGGTGTCATTTCCTCTTGTACAGACACCAAGACCCCAAAACGATTCCTAACTTCTACGTTGTAAGCATCTGGTATTTTTGTGAGATCAAAACGAAGTGGCCTTGGTCCTCGGGTAAGCTTTTTGAGTTTCAATTTCAGATCTGCTTCTAACAACTGATGATCTGTATCACAGTCTGCACTACGTAGGGTTTTTGCAGATGTTATGCTTGATCTCCATCTTCTTTGTATTAAAATATAATCTATCTGATTTTTGGTAATACTGTCTGGAGACTTCCATGTGAAGAGTCTTCTTGGATGTTGTTTAAAAAGCGTGTTGGCTATCGTTAACTCATTTTCTGTGCAAAATTCAATTAATTTGTCACCTGCATCATTTCTATTTCCTAATCCAAATTTTCCTAAAAGTGTCTCTCATTTTCAGCTCTTCCTGCACCTACTTTGCATTAAAATCCCCCATTATTATTGCTATATCATTATTTATTTTTTTTTGCATATCCTTTACAGGACATTGCTGTCAACACCAGCATCTTTCAGCTGTATGTTGATTTCTTGGCAAGATTACGCTCAGTAGTTTGCCATTGCTTTCTGAGCGGCCGGCTCACATACCCTGTAAGTTACCGATGCGATTCGAACCACCGCTGATTCTTACCGTCATCACGTTAACCCACGAGAGTATACGAGATTACGGAGAAAAGTCATAACCTCTAAGCCACGAAGCCGGCTATATCATTATGACCAATCTTATTTAATGTGTCTTGTAGTGTGATGCAAAAATCTTCAATTTCGTCCTCCTCTGCTGTTGAAGTAGGTGCATATATCTGTATGAGAGTTGTGTTTTTTGGACGGCCTTTAAGTCTAATAGTGAGGATTCTATCACTAACTGGATTATATCCCATTAAAGATTTTGCAGTTGTCTTATCTAAACAAAATGCCACTCCACTCTGGCCTCCGACATCTCTACCAGAATAAATGAAATTACTTCCATTTTCAGTTGTAAAATGTCCCTTGCCGCTCCAGCGATGTTCACTAATTCCTAAAATTTGAATGTTTAACCTCTCAATCTCATCACACACTACTTTAAGCTTTCCCTCATACAGACTTCTCATATTCCACGTTGCTATTCTCACTCTGTTTCTTAGTCTGACACAGGGGATTTCCTTGGTAACACAGTCAGGATTAACTCCGTCATCACGATTACTAGTACTGGTCCCTGTGTCACACTCTTCCCCAGTGTTATCTGATCTGCCTGGCCTGGGGGTCTCGCCACCAGATCTCTTTCTTATTATGTTTTCTTTCATGGTTGTTATGGTTTCTTGGCAAGTTTTGCAGAAAGTAGTTTGCCATTGCTTTCCTTCTGGTCAGTGACTGTACTGGTCGGTGACCATAGCCATTGTCTCTACTGATGAGATCATCTGCCTATCGCCGCAGAGTGCAAGACCATAACCAACAACAATCTGTCGGCTGCTCTCACACTCCATCCACCACCTGCTTCCATGGCTTCACGTAACCCTGATCGGGGGGCTAAACGGGTACTCCACCTTGCCCAAGGGTGTTCAGTAGACTAACGGAGGAAAGGAGGCGTCTTACCTCTCCTTTGATAGGGGATACCCCTACCCCGCTAACCGTGTCCTGTAAATAGGATATGAAAAAAGGAACATGTGTAGGAATAATACCCATTACTCCTTATAGACCATCAATTAATTATATGGTTCTGACAAATTAGCTAGAATGGAACAAGATCGGCTATCGGCTAGAGCGTTCTGCGTGAGAATATCGGGATACAAGGCGAGAGGACGACCTAGGAAGAGTTGGCTAGATGGAATAAAAGAGACATTGAAAGAATCAAATCAGATATCCTTTACAGGACATCGCTGTCAACATCAGCATCTTTCAGCTGTATGTTGATTTCTTGGCAAGATTACGCTCAGTAGTTTGCCATTGCTTTCTGAGCGGCCGGCTCACATACCCCGTAAGTTACCGATGCGATTCGAACCACTGCTGATTCTCATAGAACAAGAAAAAAGACCTGCGAAACACAGGTAATTAAACCCACCTTCTCTTTATGACCCTTCAAGGAAAAGTGTGGCATGACAATAAAGTCTTTCTTTAAGTTAATTTAATGAAAGCTGTAGCCCGTGTGTAACTGGGAACCATAGCTGAAGTAAAGAATAATAAAACCTACAAGCGAAACACAGAACATTAAAACTCATCTTCTCTCTATGACGCTTTGTGGAAAAGCATGGCATAACAATAAGGTCTTTCTTTAATTTAACTTAATCAAAGTTGTAAACCGTGTGTAACCGGGGACCATAGCTGAAGCACAGAATAATAAAACCGTAACATATCATGTATGCCAATAAAGAGAGTTGGTGTGAGACTGGCTACTTTATCCCGTAGAAAACGTTTGTTGCAAAGTCCAACAAATTATGACCATGTTTGGAAAGGTCTTTGCGTGAGTGGGTTGAGGGTCTATGCTCCTTTGGGAAATGAAAGGCTGAAGAGAAACAACAATGTAAGCTGCTCATGACGGGAGGAGTTATGAGCATATGGTCTGATATACTGTCCTAGATGAGCTGGAGTTGTAGAGACCTACACACTATCACATAAAAGTACACCTGATGAAGAGATACAACAATGTAAGCTGCTCATCACATAGAAGTACATCTGTTAAAAATGATAATGATGGTTAAGAGTTGTAGAGAAGCCTACTCAATTACATCACCAAGCACCACACTTGATGATGATGGTTAAAAGTTGTAGAGAAGCCTACTCAATTACATCACCAAGCACCCCACTTGATGATGATAATGTTTAGACAGTATAGACGTAGCGATATCTTTCAATAGATGTTATTTGCTGAATGTTTTTACTGGCCTGGTGGTTAGTGCACTTACGTGGTACACATTCATACCGTGGGATGGTGTTCAGTCATGCAAACTTACATGATTGTTTCCAGAGTCAAGCTTCATATAATGAACGACACTAGAGACTTCTTATAGGGCAGGACAGACCGCGAGGAAGATAACTGTTCACCCCACATCAGTCTGACCTAACACTGTATATTGGAAGACCAGTACCGGTCTCTGTGGCTAAGAGGTGCGGACGCGGTTTGTGAGCCCGTATACCCGGGTTCGAAACACAGCGGTACTGGTTTTTTCGAAAAAGGTATAGGAACCGGTCGTTCAGAAAGCAATGGCAAACTACTGAACGTAAAATTTGCCCAGGAATCACGAACAGCGAAAATGCAGGGGTTGACTGCTACTTCCTATGAAGGACATGCAACTTAATTTAATGATTTATTCCGTTAAGTAGTATCTGCCACCTGATTACCGTAACTTGCAATTACTGTTTTAGGTTAGCTCTTATTTTAAAAGGATATTGCATGAACTATTTTCATTTTATTTCATGTGATCTAGCTCGCATTATATGTTATTTCATTATGACCACTCATTACATGAAGGGTATACTTATTGCCTAATTTCAGTATTAGGCCTCTTTCAGTCCTGAAGGACTATAGAGTTGTGCCGCTGGTGACTGTACAATATAGTCCAATGCGAGATTAAAATCTCTGTCACAGTTTCTGCATCTGTAAGATGAGGCAGGTCCCGCAGTATGTTACTGCATTTTATGCCTGTGCCTCCTATCCTTAGTTTGTTGGATCAGTGTGCGCTCAAAGAGCACCAGTCGATTTCATACATCTCTTCTCCGGGAACATCTGTCTGTTGCAATATTTCCCACTTGTCTGGATCTATGCCAAGGGTTTTCATATCTTGTTTACACACATCCCTATATCGCACTTGGGGTCTTCCGGTTGGCCTCCTTCCTGAGCTAGTTCTCCATATAGGAGATCTTTGGGAATACGTTCATCCTCAATTCGAGATACATGACCCAGCCACCGGAGGCGTCTCTGCTTGGGGAGGGAGTGCACCGTGGTAATATCCGCACTTTCAAGCACGTGATTGTTATGTGATCTTTCCACGATATGCCCAGGATACATCTCAGACATCTCATATGGACGGAATTAATTTAAGTATTTAAAGGCATGCAATCTGATGTGGAGATAATCACCAATATCTCAGTCAGGCAGACACAATATGAACTTATCATCATCTTCTTCGTTCATCCAAAATGTTTGTTTTGGACGTAATTGCGTTACAGCAGATCTGCGATATTTGCGCCTTTTGTCCGACACACCGTCTTCTACGGGAGTTTATTGACCAGGTCTGCCTCCCAGGGAAATATTAACATATGATTTCTTATATGTCAAGGGGGCTGCGTGGTCTCGAGGTATGGTGTCCGCCTCGAGTGCTGGAGGTTCCGGGTTCAAGCCCCGGTGAGGGCCGGGATTTTTTCACGTGGACTTCTAGTAATAAAACTTCCTCTGGTCTCTGGGTAGTGAGGATCGGACGCCCGCATGTATTGTTGCGCATGTAAAAAATCCCTTGGCAGTTGGAAATCGAAAAAGAGTAGCCTAACGGCGCTGCCCGAGGAAATTTCGAGTTAAAAATCTACCCAAAGTATTTCAGAATCCTCGCCGGTACTACAGAGTTCGTGCACTGAGCTGCGTTTCTCCAGACTCAGGTTTAAGTTAGGAGGAGAACGGAGCAATCATGGGTTACACACCGTGTGCAGTGATGTTGATCCATCGACTAAACTAAACTAACTATATGCCCTCTGCTAAAGAAATCACGACTACGAAGGACATAAACAGGACGCTTGTCTGATATCTGGTATGCAGACATAGTTATTGTTGAATAAATGATCCGACCACGAAAGACAGAAATATAAAGCATGTTGCTAATTGAAATTGTGTAGGCATCGTTGTTGTTGAATAAATGGTCAGACAACGGAAGACAGAAATATGAAGAATACTGTTATCTGAAGTCAGCGTGACAAATTAACATAAATAACAAACACTGGCTTTCAGTATATTTTTATTTAGAAATATATGAGCTTACTTTTTATTCTGTATGATTTTAAATGTAAATTAATAATTATGGACTTCTCTTAAAACTATCTTCATTGTTTGTTGATTTTTAACCCAAAATATAAAAATACATATATAATAAGTTTAAAGTTGTTTATTATGGATTATATGGCCTATTTATGTTCGCTGTCCCTGAATAGTAAAAGTTGTCTCAATTAATATACAGTAAAAATATCACATACTTTAACACATATTAGGCATATGATAAAACAAAGTAAAGGAACACTTTAAACGCATTGGGCAGACGGTACTAGACGCGTATGTTTTTAGACCAGTCGGCACTCGATGAGTGATGTGGTCAGTATCACTGCGCCCGCATTTACTTTCCAATACATTTTGCGGTACCTATTGTACGCTGGGTAGACTTGGGGGCCCCGGGAAGGTTGGTGTCTAGCCACTACACCACCGCGGCTCCCATTTTCCTCTCTGGTAGTGTTTTGTTTTAATGCACGCAGCTGTAACATTGTTACAAACATACGTTTATTAAAACGTATCTTTAGGCAATAAACTAAAAGTGTGAGAATCAGTGGGTAAACGTGTAAAATATATCATGTTAGCTGTTCCCACAATATGATTATTGGAATATTCTGTAGAAGTGACAAATCAATAATCTATTATGACTGGTTGGACATGTGGGCTGGAATCATGCGATGCTGTCCCTGTTGGTGAATTGTTGGTAATCAGACCTCCTGTGGAATACCCTTCTGATTGAGGTGACGTATGTTTTCTCGCCGATGTTCCACATACACGCATGACCAAATTGCTCAGTCGAATCTTGATTGTGGAGCAGCTCGGCAATTTAGACGATAAGAGATAATAAGTCAATATTTTGGGGCTGTTGGGAGTAGGTTTCCACTGTAAAATAATGTAGCAAAAACTTGTAGGATATCAGCTTCGTGTGCCATGGTTAGTCATTTTAATTGTCACCAGAGTCTCGGATTGGGTCTGATTAGACATATAATGTTCTATCAGATGTAGATTATGTCATCATCCCGTGCTTTGCCGGCTGGAGTGGGCGATAATGCCCCTCCACAAATTGTGATCTCCGACGGCATGGATCATTTCGTGTGTTGACTCCCTTTCGCGCCATGACACAAGACTCAGGGATTTTTCACGTTGTCTTCCTCTGTCTCTCTTTCCACAAATGTTACTAGTTGTCATAACATGTTCCAGTTTTTGTCTTCTCATAATGTGGCCAAAATGATGACTGCTTCTTTCTGATGTTTGCTATAAGTTGTCTTTGCCGTTTAGTTTCCATTATATGTCCAGATTCCTCAGTTTGACTGTCCAATTAATTGTAGATTATATAGTTGATGCGTACAAATTATGTATACTCAGATATTTTTTGGTGGCAAGGTTCTTTACAACATGTCGTTCTCATTTCATCCATCGAAAAGTGTCTGGGTAGTTTGCCAGCACTCCTCCCTCATGGATTTTCATGTCCAAGGTTTCAACAGTGTCGTGTGGCCTTGTTCATGTCTGAGGTGTCAGCAGTGTTTTGTGACTGTCAAGTAGCAGCGCAGATGATATGACGGAAAATAAACTTAGTGAGAAAATTGGTAGAAACTAGGAGGCTGACGTAAAAAACAGAATACGTCAGAAACATTGTCAACAACAACAAACAGTCAGATCTTGGAGCTTGAACGACGAGGCAGCTCGATTCGTTTCTCAGAAAGGAGAGAACTTATTTACTGACTGGACACTTACACCGATGGCCAACAGATATTAGAAAGAAGAACGAGGCTATTAATGCAAGATTTATATCGACCAGAAAGCCACGGACAAATGCGACAATATTGGAACGGGTCTCAGCATAGATAGGATAGCCAAGGACAGAAGCACCGGGACATGATGATTATAGATATTTAATGTCTTCGATCGCTTACGATTCAGATTTAACAATGTTTCTTTACCATCCCGCCTGGCCATAACAGGCACGGTAATTATAAATCGGAACTGATGTATTGAATTGCGAATCTGTAACCTGTATAGTGACCACAGACTACTCACAGGAACATTGAGGATAAAGTTGAAGAAAGTCAAGTATATAACAGGAAACACTAAATATGATTTATGTACATTGAGTAATGACAAGGAAATACAAAACAAATTCAACATAGAAGTACAGAACAGATTTGATATATTGTCTGATCTAGAGATATTATTCCAGGATGTGGCTGATCAATGGGAAACGTTGAAGAATTCAATCAATGTGGCTGCAGAAACAACTATTCCAAAATTAAAGAAGGTGGGTCGTAAGAAATGGATGACTGAAGAAATTTTACACCTCATGGAAACAAGAAGACTCAACAAAATAATTCTGTCAAATATGAAGAAATTCACAGACAAGTCAGAATATTATGTAAGGAGGCAAAAGAATCATGGCTTGAGGAAAAGTGCTTAGAAATTGAAAACCAACACAACAGTCAAAATACCAAATTAGTGCACAAAAGAATTCAGGAACTTACTAATAAAAGAACAAGTACATCAACAGGGTGTCTAAAAACTAAAGATGGCAAAATCATAATAGAAAAAGACCAGATTCTACATGTATAGACAGATTATGTGAAACACCTTTATGATGACAACAGAGACGAACAGTATGATATTAGATGTAATAATGAAGGACCGCCAATTTTGGAGATGGAGGTTCGAAATGTTCTTAAGCATATGAAAGCTGGCGGTGCAGATAACATCACAACATAAATGATTAAAGCTTTAGAAGAATTTGGACTAGAGCAAGTCACCAGACTGCTGAACACATTATATGATACTGGAGATATACCTCCTGAATTATGTAACTCTGTATTTATTGCAATCCCAAAGAAATCAGGAACCTTGGAATGTGATCAACATAGAACAATTAGTATAATGAGTCACATCACAAAGATTTTGCTAAGAATTATCATGCAAAGAGTGAGGAAGAAGATACAACCTGAAATAGGGGAAGAACAATGTGGGTTTGTAGAAGGAAAGGGTACAGTAAATGCTGTGTATATGCTGCGAACAGTTATTGAACGTGCTATAGAAGTAAACAAGGATATACATCTTTGCTTTATTGACTATACAAAGGCTTTTGATAGAGTTAGACATGTCAACATGGTGGATATGCTTGCAGATCTACAAATTGATGGGAAAGACATTAGACTTATAAAAAACATATATTGGAAACAACAAGCTGCAATAAGGATTGATAATGAAGTGGGACAGTATCAGCCAATTAAGAGAGGTGTTAGGCAGGGATGTGTGATGTCTCCAGATCTTTTTTCCCTATACAGTGAAAATATTTTCAGAAATGTAGAGGATATAAATGGAATCAGCATTGGAGGACGAAACATCAATAACATTAGACATGCAGATGATACAGTATTAATTGCAGACAATGCGCAGGACCTGCAACAATTAGTAGATGCGGTTGTTGTACACAGTGAGCAACTGGGGTTAGAATTAAATTGTAAAAAGACTCAGGTTATGGTCGTCACTAGGAAGGAAGAAGTGCCACAATGTAATATACAAGTAAATGGAAATATTCTTCAACATGTGAATCGGTACAATTATCTTAGAACAGTCATAACATCTGATGGGAGATGCCTTGAAGAGATTAGAACAAGAATCGCCATGGCGAAAGTAGCATTTAGCAAGATGAAAAACATTCTGACCAATAAAAAGATGTCAATTGAAACGAGAAAAAGAGTGTTGAGGGGATACATAGAGCCTGTTCTTTTGTATGGATGTGAAACTTGGACAATGAGCAGTCAAGCTGAAAAACATCTGATGGCTGCAGAAATGTGGTTTCTGAGGAAAATGCAAAGAATACCATGGACAGACAGAAAAACCAATGACCAAGTACTACAGGAGACAAATGAACATCGTAAACTGATTAGAGAAATTAGACGTAGACAGGCAAAAATTTTTGGACTTGTTATGAGAAGAAATGGATTGGAGAACTTGGTGACAACTGGCAAGATCGAAGGGAACAGACCAAGAGGAAGACCGAGAGGAAAATACCTGGATGGCTTGGCCACATGGCATGGACGAAACAGGAACACTGAGCTGATCCACGACACTGGTGATGGAGTGAAATGGCGAGTCATGACCGCCCACGCTTTCCAGCATGGCACATGATTGATTGATTGATTGAACCTGTTCGACTCTGGCAAATAAATATTGCCTCTATTATTGTATCGACCGGCTTCGAGTACTTGATTGCTACATTGATAATGTTTCTGGACTCTGGTGTATTGCAGAATTCCCTGGACCGTTGCACGTTTGATCAAGTTCACGTTGTTTATTGAAAGTTACAGATGTTTGCGTTCATTGTTCTTAATCGCAGTATGGCAGTAACCATCTTCGTGCTGGTGTTTTCACGCCTCTTCTTCCCAGAATCAAGCCTTCCATCACTGTTCTTTCCAAAACACTGATGTTTAATATGACACAAGTATTTCAGTTTCTAATAAACTGATACAGTTTAGGAGCCATGTTTCTTCAGTGATTAGATCTTGCAGAGCGTCAGTATATTTATTGTTACTGTGCGATGATATTCTAAAAAAAAAATAATTGTCCGTGACTTTTAAATTCAAAATTCCAGAATTTCGTCTACAGTGATTGCAAAATGGTCTATGACTGACAATTGAATGTTGCCACAGGAAAGATGCATGTTTTCTATAATGTTACTGTAATGTGTTTGCTGCTGTTGTGCCACGAGTACTTCATACACTATAACCTTTGCCTTGCTGCCACCAGTGTGAGTCTGATCTCTTTGGAACAATCCCCATTGGTGTCGATAATGGAGCACAGACGTTTAAAGTTTGTGACGTATTCAATGTTATCTTTTTTGGCTGTGGTTTTTTGGTTGGCATCTAGTTTAGATTGTGGATATTATTTTGTTTTTCGTATCAAAAGTTCGGAAAAAGATGTGTTTTCTCCTTTTCTCTTGACAAATAGGACGAACTCTTCTAATCCCTTAGATCTAGCAACACATACGTTAAAATATTAAACTTACAGTAGCTTCAACAATATAGTTAATTTATGACCAGTAACACCAATCAACTGATTATACGATGGTAAGTTAATAAGTAAGTCACAAATGTATGTAGAAAAATAACTAAATATGATAACAACTTTAAACCAGTTTATTTTTATACATACATTTTCCCTTTATTTCTCAACATAATTTCCACCAACATTGATGCACTTATCCCATCGTTTTATCAGTCCTCCCAAACCGGCTGCATAGAACTACGTGCTCTGTTTTCTAAACCACGTTTTCACTTAACGTTCAACTTCGGCGTCACTCGCGAAATGTGTCCCGACAAGGTGGGTTTTCAGTGGCCTTAGCCCCTAGCGATTTCCTGTAAAGCGGTGCATAGCGGGGTAGAAAATGTTACGAGGGCGAGTCAATAAGTAAGTCACACAGTTCTGTGGGATGGCAGGTAAATGTAAACAAAGCACGCAGTTCTATGCAGCCGGTTTGGGAGGACTGATAAAAAGATGGGATAGGTACAACAATGTTGGTGGGAATTATGTTGAGAAATAAAGGGATGTTCCTCCATGTTCTAACTATTAAGTACGAATATAACATCTAAAACATATCGGACAAATTCAGAACATCTAAACTCACCACGTGTTCATTTTGTATGTTTAAAATTTACATCAAAACGGCCATGACACGTATGCTCTGAAGCTTTGATTTATGTTAGATTGTAAAGGACATATCCTGATGAGAACAGAAGGAAACATCGCTAAACAATGCTACAAATCGTTTGTGTTAATGTGTTATAATGTGTTAATGTGTTAATGTTTGCACAGGCCTACTTCCTCTTCTTCATATTTCATTCTCCTCCATCTCCATCTACTCCCTCTTGTTGTTGTTGTTCGTCTTCTTCCTCATATTCTTCTTCGTCTTCTTCTTCATCTCCATTTCGTCTTCTTCCTTCTCCTCCTCGTCTTCTTCTTATTCTTCTTCTCATCTTTGATGCTTACACAATACGGCGAGTTCTCAAGAAGAATTAGACTTTTCTGTGTTTCTCTATAGTTACATTCAGTTTTCAGTTAACTGTTTTTGTTTCCCTGTTGGCCAGTATATGTATATGTATTCTTGTACAGATGACATTCTAGCAGATCACGAACAGACGTTTGTGTATTTAGTGAAGAGATGGACGATGGTGAAGCGGGGAGACGAATGATACACATATGGGGATGCTCAATCGTGACGTATTGTGTTGGCAAGGGAAGTTAAGATCTAGCCTTCAATGTGAGTGGAGTCTAACATCAACGCTTTGTCATCAAGAACTAATAAACTTTATATTATCAACTGAAAACACGTCTTGCGAGTCTCTATACATTGTTACAGTTTATTACCTGATTCAATGCCAAACAAAACCATAGGGTTACACAAAACAAGGTGCAGTATCAAATCAACAAGTATTGTAATGTAAATTTCCGTTCACTGGGCATTACAATTGCGGAAGATACAACGACATTAAACAAATAATACGATGACTAATATGGTGATATATCGTCTTTCTGCTCACACAGGAAGTCACGTTTGTATAAGACCCATTGTCACCGAATAAGTTACGTTTGTTATAACCCGTCCTATGGCGACGAACGGTCATCTATTCCTGTGAGCCAAGACTCTGGTAGCGGTCATTAGGTTGATTCTGTACCCTTTAAAGAGCGTAGTTCACATTTTACTCCATTGTTTGCACATCTACCTGCTGTTCAAATGTCTTGGGATGTTAGGTGGACCGACATGATTTAAACCACATCACCCATCGAGTACTGGTTGGTCTGTGCAACTATGGGTCTAGCACCATGTGCCCAGTACGCCTACAGATGTGTAAAAAGGCTCTTTACTTTTCTTACCCGCCTTTTAATTTTCGGGTACACGGGACCGGGTAAATACCCATTGCAGTGTGTTGCACTTTGTGGTATCTACCTTGCTTAATACCGTGTTTCTCCTAAAAAAAGACCGGGTTTTATATTTTTTTTTCTTTTCGAGGGTTGTCTTACTGCTTTTTTTTTTTTTTTTTAAATACAAAAATCTACATTTATTCATGTAAAAAAGTCAAGATTTATTCAAATAAAGTAATGCCATCTTCTTCTGAAACATCACCATAACACTCCAAATCAAGTGCGCACCAGTGGCGTCTGTACTCCCGACTGACCATTAGGCAACACGCCTCTCAATCTAGCTGACGATCTTAACCAGGGCTTATTTTTGGGGTAGATCTTAATTTCGGGGAAACAGTTTATTTCTTAGATTTGGGTAAATCTTCGAGACCGAGTAGTACAGATAAATCACCAGTACTGATGACTACCTGGTGGCAGTCAGAGTTTATGTTATAAGTAGTACGTGCAGCCAAGCTGGTCAGGGGCTTATATGCCTAATGGTCCCTAAAACGTGTAAAATGATACTTTCCGTGTTTGTTTTTATTTGTTCTTTACTTATCTTGATATACTTTATTGATCAGGATACACTTTACTGATCATGATACACATTACTGATCATGATACACTTTACTGATCATGATACATTTTACTGATCATGATACAATTTATTGATCACGATACACTTTACTGATCATGAAACAATTTATTGATTATGATACACTTTATACCTATCATGATACACTTTACTGATCATGATTCAATTTATTGATCATGATACAAGTTAGCGATCATGATACACTTTATCTGTACATAATAAACAGTGGTCTCCATTTGTTTTCTTTACCAAGCATGTATAGGCACAAGAGCAGCCTGCACTGCCACGACTTGTAACATATGTAGTGAATCCACGAGCTTAGCCAAGTGTGGTAACTGAGAATCCAAATGGCTGCATTAACGACATTATTTGTGAACACTTCAAACGAACCATCGGAAGCTACTACCTTACGTGAGGTTCTGTCAGGTACCCAGCTGTGCCGAGACCGCCTCGGATATCATCATCCGAGCATCTACAGTGTTGTAACGTGCACCTACTGTTTTCTATACGTCTTCGCAGACTACAACGTGACCTTTGATTTCAAGTAAGTCAGTTCGTGTGTTTCCATTTAGATATGTTTCTTTAAATATTGATATTTTTTAATGCTTACATTCTCCAGGCGTAGATCACACAAGGGAAATGACACCCCACAATGCACAACATTCGTTGCATCGGTGAGGCTACATATGTACGCAAGCAAAATTTACCGACAAAGAACACAATTTTACAATTCTCCGACATACCGAATCTTGGGTTCGAAATCAGCTGCGGACGATTTGGAAGCATACAATATTGCGCTGATTTCGATGGTATAAGCGTCGGTTGTTCTGAAAAGGCTTTAAAAGACAAGAGGATCGACTTCATTGCACCGGCTATTATCCCATTTGTTTCGATTTCTGTACGCAGGGCGGCCTGCTGACAGCGTCGCACAAAGCACGAACTATGTAGCTCCAGCGACGACCCCCCCCCTCCAAGTGTCTCAGAGAAAACATTACACTCGTCAACAGAACTACGTAGGCCGTATCGAACCCACAATCTTCGGAGCGCGAGGCAGTCTGCGTAACTACATCGCCACCGAAACTTCTCGATCGTTCTGAAAGCAATGACAACCTAATAAATGCAATATTTGCCTTGTCAATCACAAACTATTACATACAACATTTGCCTTATAAATCACAAACTAATAATGCAACATTTGTCTAGTAAATCACATACTAATAAACGCAACATTTGCCATGTAAATCACAAACTAATACATACAACATTTGTCTTATAAATCACAAACAAATAAATGCAACATTTGCCTAGTAAATCACAAACTAATAAACGCAACATTTGCCATGTAAATCACAAAGTAATACATACAACATTTGTCTTATAAATCACAAACTAATAAATGCAACATTTGCCTAGTAAATCACTAACTAATAAACGCAACATTTGCCTTGTAAATCACAAACAAGGTGTTGATTGTAACGTGCAGATTGTAACGTGTTGATTGTAACAGCCTGTACATGAAAAACAACTAACTACTGTATATCGGGCCGGCATCATATACTCACTACGCCTCAAAATGGGAAACAGGTTATGTACGCGGGCGAGTCAATAAGTAAGTCACACAGTTCTGTGGGATGGCAGGTAAATGTAGTTGGTGTTTACTACAGGTGTTATTAGGTGACAGCAACATCGCACTTTATATTCCCGTTCGTTAGGTGTCTCATGCGCATGCGCAGCGCATGAACAAAATGGCGACTGTACTTATGGAGTGTACGCCCAAAGCGCTACGTGCTGTTGTGCGTTTTTGTGGGCAAAAGGACTGCCTGCAAAGGACATTCATAAGGAAATGCTTCCTGTTTATTCTGACAAATGTTTGTCCCGTAAAGCGGTGCATAGCGGGGTAGAAACAATTTTCTCAAGGACACTCTAAAATTGTTGATGAAATCCTATCTGGTCGTCCTATTGAGATTGCAACAGATGCATCCTTGCAGCGGGTGACGGAGGTGATTAGAGGTGACAGGCGAGTAACGATAGACTCTGTAGCATCTGCAAAAGGGTGCTCACATGGTTCAGCATACAGCATAATGCATGATAGATTGAAATATAAGAAAGTGTGCTTAAGGTGAGTACCAGACAATTGAAGGAGGAACACAGAATGAACCGATTTGGCCTGTCCTTGCATCATCTCTGTTGATATGAAGATGAAGAAGAAGACATGCTGAACAGGATTTTTCTGGGGATGAATCATAGGTACATCACTACCAGCTCGAATCAAAGCGTGTTTCAGTGCAATGGAAACATCCTTCTTCGCCTTGTGTCCAAAAATGCAAGGTTACGCCATCAGCTGGGAAGGTTATGGTGATAGTGATCTGGGATTGTCAAGGAGTGCTTTTAACCAATTTCAAGAAGAAAAGTGACAATCAGAATTCTGAATCGTACTGTGAAGTTCTATCGATGCTTCGTGATGAAATTCGAAGAAAATGTCCAGGACTGCTGACTAGAGGAGTGTTGCTTCTTCATGACAATGCCAGACCGCATACGGCTCGATTAACTCAGGAGAAAATTAACAAACTAAGGAGGGAAGTTCTGGAACATCCGCCTTACAGCCCCGACTTAGCCCCTAGCGATTTCCACCTTTTTGGTCCACTGAAAACCCACCTTGGCGAGAGACATTTCGCGAATGACGCCAAAGTTGAATGTGAAGTGAAAATGTGGTTTAGTAAACAGAGCACGCAGTTCTATGCAGCCGGTTTGGGAGGACTGATAAAACGATGGGATAAGTGCATCAATGTTGGTGGAAATTATGTTGAGAAATAAAGGGACAATGTATATATATAAAATAAACTGGTTTCAAGTTGTTATTATATTTAGTTATTTTTCTACAGCCATTTATTTTTGACTTACTTATTGACTTCCCCTCGTACGTATACTTAGCGAGGTACCACCGTTGCACAGTAGTTTGTACGCTTGCCTACCGGCCAGATGATCATGAGTTCGAATCCTCATAGAGGGGTAGTCTTTAAATGGACTTGAGCTTTCAAGCCTAAAATGGGTACTAGCAATGGCTGACTGGTCAGGGTGTCAACTTGCATGATGGCAATTGGGCCCCATTGACTCCTAATGAAGTGGGCCCTTTACAAATTAGACAATACGTGAAACATATTAATGACCTCTCAGTTCCGGCAACCAATATTTTTAAAATCAGCCCACCACTGGTACCAGGAAGTGCCATGGGAAGTAAGACAGCCAACCTGCTATTGACCACATCACCCGTCGAGAGCTGGCTGGTCTATACAAACATGGCTCTAGCACCATATATCCAATACCCTTGTGTGTAAATGTTCTATACAAACATGACTCTAGCACCATATATCCAATACCCTTGTGTGTAAATGTTCTATACAAACATGGCTCTAGCACCATATATCCAATACCCTTGTGTGTAAATGTTCTATACAAACATGGCTCTAGCACCATATATCCAATACTCTTGTGTGTAAATGTTCTATACAAACATGGCTCTAGCACCATATATCCAATACCCTTGTGTGTAAATGTTCTATACAAACATGGCTCTAGCACCATATATCCAATACCCTTGTGTGTAAATGTTCTATACAAACATGGCTCTAGGACCATATATCCAATACCCTTGTGTGTAAATGTTCTATACAAACATGGTTCTAGCACCATATATCCAATACCCTTGTGTGTAAATGTTCTATACAAACATGGCTCTAGCACCATATATCCAATACCCTTGTGTGTAAATGTTCTATACAAACATGGCTCTAGGACCATATATCCAATACTCTTGTGTGTAAATGTTCTATACAAACATGGCTCTAGCACCATATATCCAATACCCTTGTGTGTAAATGTTCTATACAAACATGGCTCTAGGACCATATATCCAATACCCTTGTGTGTAAATGTTCTATACAAACATGGTTCTAGCACCATATATCCAATACCCTTGTGTGTAAATGTTCTATACAAACATGGCTCTAGCACAATATATCCAATACCCTTGTGTGTAAATGTTCTATACAAACATGGCTCTAGGACCATATATCCAATACCCTTGTGTGTAAATGTTCTATACAAACATGGCTCTAGCACCATATATCCAATACCCTTGTGTGTAAATGTTCTATACAAACATGGCTCTAGCACCATCCATCCATCATGTGCCATGCCGATAAGCGTGGGCGGTCATGTTTTGCCATCGCACTCGATCACCAGAGTCGTGGATCACCTCAGTGTTTCTGTCTCGTCCATGCCATGTGGCCAAACGATCCAGGTATTTACTTCTAGGTCTTCCCCTTGGTCTCTTCCCTTCGATCTTGCCAGTTGTCACCAAGTTCTCCAAGTAATTTCTTCTCATAACATCCCAAACAATTTTGACTACGTCTAATGACTGTAATCAGTTTACGATCTTCATTTGTTTCTTGAAGGACTTGTTCATTGGTTTGTGTGTCTGTCCATGGTATTCTTTGCATTTTCCTCAAAACCACATTTCCACAGCCATCAGATGTATTTTCAGCTTGACTGCTGACTGTCTACGCTTCACATCCCTACAAAAGTATAGGTTCTATGTAGCATTTCAACACAGTTTTTTTCGTTTCAATTTATATTTTTAAAATTTGTCAGTATGTTTTTCATCTTGCAAAAGGCTACCTTCGCAATGGCAATTCTTGTTCTAATTTCTTCAAGGCATCTCCCATCAGATGTTATGTCTGTTCCGAGATAACTGTACCGATTATCTTGCTTAAGAATATGCCCATTTACTCGTGTAGCTCATTCGCTACCGCCACAGGTAAAAGTTATTATGCCTTTTTAAAGCACAAACTATCGTGCCAATGAAAGTGAAAAAAGATCTGGAGACATTACACATCCCTGTCTCACACCTCTTTTAATAGGCTGATATTGACCTACATCATTATCGATTGTGATGGCAGCTTGTTGTTTCCAATACATGTTTTTTACAAGTCTAAAGTCTTTTCCGTCAATTTGTAGATCTTCAAGCATCCTTATCATATCGACATGCCCCACTTTATCGAAAGCCAGGTGTAGTAAATAAAGCAAAGATATACATCTTTGTTTACTTCTATAGAACGTTAAATTACTGTTCTCAGTATATACACAGCATTTACTGTACCCTTTACTTCTAAAAACCCACATGGTTCTTCTCCTATTTCGGGTTATATTTTCGTCCTAACTCTTTGCATGATAATTCTCAGCAAAATCTTCGTGATGTGGCTCATTATACTAATTGTTCGATGTTGATCGGATTCCAAGGCTCCTGATTTCTCCGGGATTGCAATAAATATAGAATTACATAATTCAGGAGGTATATCTCCAGTATCATATATTGCGTTCAGCAGTCTGGTGACTTGGTCTATTCCATATTATTCTAAAGCATTGATCATTTCTATTCTGATGTTGTCTGTACACGGGGTCTTGCCAGTTTTCATATGGTTAAGAACATTCTGAACTTCAATCTTCAAAATTGATGGTCCTTCATTATTATTCCGATGATCCGAGGTTCTTCTCTTATATCATCATAACGGTCTTTCACATAATCTGACCACGCTTGTAGAATCTGACCTGTTTCTATTATGATTTTGCCATCTTTGGTTTTTAGGCAACCAGTTGGTGTGTGTTCTTGTGTTATTGATGTCATTAATTCTTTTGTGCATTAATTTGGTATTCCAGGTGAAGTGTTGGTTTTCATTTCCTTGCAATTTTCCTCAAGCCATGTTCCGTTTGCCTCTTTGAATAGCTTCCGAATTTTCCTGTAAATCTCTTCATATGTTTCCTTGTTATTTTTGTTATTTCTTTTCATTTAAATGAGTTTTAAGATGTCTTCCGTCATCCATTTCTTGCGTCCTATTATCTTTATTTCTGCGATGGTTGTTTCTGCAGCTTGGTTGACTGATTTCCTTAATATTTCCCATTGGTCGTTGACATCATGAAATAATATTTCCATATCGGACAATGCATCAAATCTGTTCTTTACCTCTGCGTTGAATTTATCTTTTATCTCCTCACTCTTCAGTGCCCGTAGATCGAATTGTGTGCTTCTTGTTGTATATTTTACTTTCTTTAATTGTATATGTATATTGCTTAAGATTAATCTATTGTCGCTGCAGCAGTCTGCGCTTGGTATAGTTTTTGAGACTTTTAAGGCATTGCGAAATGTTTTATTGATGAGAATGTAATCAATCTGATTTTTGATCTTATAATCAGGACTCCACCATGTCCCTAATCCCCTTGGGTGCTGTTTATACCAGGTGTTTCCAATAATCACATCATGTTATTTTGCCCACTGTACAAGTCTGCAACCTCTTTCATTCTGTTCCCATAGTCCATACTTGCCTACTATGCATCCGTCCTGTTGATTTCCAACTTTGGCATTCAAGTCACCAATTATATTTACTTCAGAATTCTTACATTTCTTGAAGTCATTTTCTAAATCATTATAAAATTCATCAATGCTGTCATCACTACTATCTGCTGTTGGTGCATAAACCTGCATGACGTTGACATCAAAAGGTCTTCCACTCAACTTCACCAGTAACACTCTGTCTGATACAGTCCAATGCCAATATCCATTGATCGATTTTGATCTCTCTGCATCCATTTTAATTGCTACTCCTCGCTGTTGTTTCTCTCCACCAGAATAGATTATTCTATATTCCTCAGATGTTATAATGCCCAGATGTTATAATGCCCAGTCCTGTCCATCTGGTCTCACATATACCTAACAGGTTAATATTTAATCTTCTCATTTCATTCTTAATGTTATCAAATTGTCCATCCCCACTCATAGTTCTTACATTCCTAGTTCCTACTTTCAATGTTGATAGTCTTTTGCACTCAGTCGCCTGCTGACGGTCTGGAGTCATCTGGTGCACATGACTACCCCTACCGGGCGAGGCGGCTCCTATGGAACACCCATTTACACCTTTCTTCTGACTATCGATGAATTTGCAATACATGATATTCTTGGCATCTGAAAAGAAGGTAGTTTGCATTGCTTTCCTTAATAGCAGTGACCATACTGGTCGATGACCGCAGCCATTGTCTCCCAAAAAAGAAATTCTCTGCCTACCGTCGTGAAGCTGGAGACCATAACCTATAACTAACTATCTCTTGGCTGCTCTTCAACTTCATCCACCACCTGCACACATGGCTTCACGTAACCTTGATCGGGGTATAAACGGGTACTCCATCTTGCCCAAGGGTGTCCCGTAGGCTAGCGGAGGGAAGGAGGCTGAGTGGTCTCGAGGTATGGTGTCCGCCTCGAGTGCTGGAGGTCCCGGGTTCAGGCCCCGGTGAGGACCGGGATTTATTTAAAAAATCCACCTGGACTTCCAGTAATAAAGTTTCCCCTGGTCTCTGGTTAGTGAGATCGGACGCCCGTGTGTATTGTTGCGCACGTAAAAAATCCCTTGGCAGTTGGAAATCAAAAAAGAGTAGCCTAACGGCGCTGCCCGGGCAAAATTTCGAGTTAAAAATCTACCCAAAGTATTTCAGGATCCTCGCGGTTGCAACGGAGTTCGTGCATTGAGCTGAGTTTCTCCAGACTCTGGCTTGAGTTAGGATCAAAACGGAGCACTTATGGATTAAACCGTGTGCCGTGATGTTGATCCACTAAACTAAACTAAACTAAACTAAACTAAACTAAACTAAAGGAGGCACCTTACCTCTCCTTTGATAGGGAATACCCCTACCCCGTCTACCACCGTATACCCAATACCCCTGTGTTTAAATGGGCCCCTTACTTTAGATTCTAGCTTTGTGACGAAGGGGCTACGAATGCAATTAGTAATCCCGCATACCGAGTTCGAAACACAGCTGGCGACGATTTGGCAGCAGACCGACTTGTGTTGGTTTCCATCAAATGGTATGCGTTACGATCTTTCAGACAGCAATGACAAACTACTGAACGTAAAACTTTCCCAGAGATCACAAACAGCCAAAGAAATGCTGAAGTTAAAACAACATTCTTTAAAGGATATGCTACTAACTTACTGTAAATGCACTAATAGTTTATAAAATAACTCATTTCGTTGTGAATTCTACGTTTCTCGTAGGACATATGGACTGGTGACCGGAAAGAATACTGTCTACCCAGAAGGCACCAGACTGGACACGGATGTAAACAACTCGGTTTCCGTGTCAATGGTCTGCAGACTGTTGAAGGATCCTTCCGAATGCTGGAAGTGGCAGGAATGTTGCAGACAAGCCAGAGCGTGCTGTCAACGGCAGATAATGGATAATTTACATCCACCAAAGGTGAGAATTGATATTATTTTTAATGGATCAATACAATTTAAAAGAAACAAGAAGTAGACGGTAAAAATGACTAGAACACGATCACAAGTAACACAATGGATATGCAGCTAAAACTAAAGTTTTCGTCAGCACAGAAAAAACAAAAACACCGCCATGAAGTTATATGAACAATACTACATGAAAATATAAATATAAAAGTTACTTATCTGTATCCTTGTTGTCTATTGGACACGCCTTTCATTGGTTCCGCGTGTATGACTTCAGACTTTATATTGCTGATCGTACTTCCTCTGATGAAGCTTCTGGTTCTTTCAATACACCTTCATGTATATTATTTGACTATTTGTCCTGTCTTCGTTCACTTCTCCACAGTACTCCACAATATATTGTTGATATGGCTTGTCCGTTTATTTGGTTCTTGTATTTCATTTAACGCATGCGTAAGCAATATAGAGGATCATTAAGACTTAATAGATGAAATTAAGAATCGTCATCACAGCACTCAGAACATATCCCTTGTTAAGAGCACTGAAACGTTCCCATGCTAATTTTCCTATTGCAGGTTATTTGCTGAACGTTGCTCTTACCATGGAGAATCGAAAAACCTCACCATCTCTTGCCAACTCTCCTGCCTCGTGCATCCTCATGCCAAAGGTATCCTCAATATTCCGTGTCCATCTCTCCTGCCTCGTGCATCCTCATGCCAAAGGTGTCTGCAATATCCCGTGTCCGTCTCTCCTGCCTCGTGCATCCTCATGCCAAAGATGTCTTCAATACCCCGTGTCTGTCTCTTTTGCCTCGTGCATCCTCATGCCAAAGGTGTCTTCAATATCCCGTGTCCGTCTTCTCGCGGGTCAACCCTGGTCTCTTCTTCCAGTAACCATGCCTTCCATCACTGTCCCGTCCAAGCCACTGTGATGTTTAATAAGGCTAAAGTATTTCAGTTTCCGAGTATTGTTTTCTTCTATGTTCACTTCTGGTAGAATTTCATTATTTTTGTGCTCCTTGACCAAAGACATTCTAAGAACATTTTTGTAGCATTTGAGCTAACAGAGCCCAAATTTTCTTCTTTAGTTATTGTAAAATTGTCCGTAACTCAGATCTATATGTTGCCGCAGTCTTCATCGATGCTAACATCTTGTATAGTTTCGTTGTTTTTCTTTTTCGTGGTCCACATTATTCTAATAACATTTTAAAAACATTTAATCTGAGAATTTTTAATTTTCGACTGAAGTAATTGCGACATGGTCCACGCCTCACATCTATATATTGCCACAGGAAAGACGCATGTTCTCAAAAATGGTACTTTTACATATTTCCTGATAGTGTGCCATAAATTCTTGATATTGTTAAACCTCGGCATTGTTATGGTCAGTCTGCCTCTGACTTCAGTTGAACAGATGCACCTCCACCCAGCCCCACCTTTGGTTGTTGCTTATGGAGCCGTGTTATTCACAATTTGTGACAATTTAAATTTCTTATTGTTGATTGTCATCTATGGTTGGCATGCAATTTTGTTCGCGGGCATTATGTTTGATTTGTTGAAGTTCAGAAACAGATTTTGATTTTAGCTATAGGAAAGGGGTTACGAATGCAATTCATAATCCAACATAACTCGTTCGAAACACAGCTGCGAACGATTTGGAATCAGACCTCCTTGCGTTGCTTTCCCATACAAAGGTATGAAAGCCGGTTGTTCAGAGAGCAATGGAAAACTAATGAACATACACTTGCCAAGAAATCACAAACAGCCAACAAATGCTGGGATTGAATGCGACGTCATGTAAAGGATATGCAACTTTCTAAACTCATTGACAGACAGGTTCAACTCTTCTAATTCCTTGGCACAGTGTTGGAGGCTGACCATGTCATCTGCATATCAATGATCTGGAATAGAATTTCCACTAAATCAGAATGGATCAAAACTATCTAAGGTCTCATCATTTTTGACTGACTTTTCTCATTACATTTTATACATATATGTTGAATATATACGTGGGAAAAAAGGGGAGGGAGGTGGCTGATAATGCAGCAACAGCTTACTCCCCCTCCCCCATTTCCCCCCCCCCCCACCAGCACTCACCTCAAACCAGCGATATTTTTCGTTCCCTTTTCCCAGGACTTCTATACACAATTAGCTCTAAATCCTTTAAACCTGCTATCAGCAGTCTTTCATACTCACATTGCCTACCAACTATTGCAGGAGTTGGTTCTTATCTGAGACTGCAATCTTAAGTTGTTGCTTAGTTTCTTGATGTCTGCGATATCCTACATTGTATTGTCTTCCATGTTTGTAAGAAGTTATGCATCTCTTTCGTTCCAACTTAATTTTATTTATTAGAAGATGGTGATCTGAATATACATCTGCACCTCTGAAAACAGTTACATTAAATTGGAACAACCAACACTTTTTTTTTATTGATGCAAATATGATTTGATTGTCTGCTTAGTAGTCTGGTGATACCAACATTGGTTGATGTATTCTTGCATGTGAAAATTTTAGCTACATGCACTAACTTCCCCATTGTCATGCATTACCCCTAGTCCAGTTACCTCTTGATATCATCCTAACCCATGTTATCCGATCCTATCTTGACATTCAATCTAATCATCACCAGTTTGATATTGTCTGTTCTTTGATTACCTAAATGACTTTAAAGTTTCATGTGCAATTTATCTTGAACTTATTCATTCTTAATGTTTGTTTGTGTGTGCCACTGGATCACACATATATTTACCTTCTTGTTAATGGTTCTTAATGTTATTGTTTTTTATTCTGGAGTTCACTGTATCCCACTCTATTGGTGCTTTCTCTACCTCTTTTAATAACATTAGGGCCACATTTTCATTGTGTGGGATATTTTCCTTTCTTAGTTAGTTAGTTAGTTAGTTAGTTAGTTTCTTTGTTTGTTTATTTGTTTGTTTGTTAGTCGACAACAGATCATCCTCACTGCACATCGAACCATTCAGTCCATAAGTGCTCGGATCCCCTCCTCAGCAAATCCCGCAGCGTATAGCGGCTAACGACACCAGTTCTGTGTTGGTTTATCAATCTTCTTTGGCTTCCTGCATAGTGTTCTTGTTTGGCCACACCTCTTTTAATTTGCTGTTCTCGCATCCTGGATATGGTTATAGATTCACAGTCATCAGTTGGTTCTTGCGAACGATTTACTTCTCGTAAAGCATTCAGAATGTCAGTCTGGTCCATGGCGCGTCCAGCCTTCACAGTAGCCTTACCTGCGAGCTTGTCAGCCCGCTCATTTCCTTGTACTCCCGCATGCCCTGGCACGAAAATGAAACTATCCTTTGCCAGCCGAGACCGCTCCAGAGACAGCAAACCACATTTGAAGATTGTCCTTTGTATGGCATTATAACAGCATTGTTTCACTTGTGATTTGAAGCACTTTTGCCTGCTTAGCTTGCAGGTGAGGCTACTGTGGGACGCGCCATGGACCAGGCTGACATTCTGAATGCTCTACGAGAAGTGAGACTTTTGCGAGAACCAAGTGATGACTGTGAATCTACAACAATGGCCAGACTGCGGGAGCAGCAAATTAAAAGAGGGGTGGCCAAACAAGAACACTACGCAGGAAGCCAAAGAAGATTGATAAACCAACACAGAACTGGCGTCGTTAGCAGCTACACGCTGCGGGATTTGCTGAGGAGGGGATCCGAGCACTTATGGACTGAATGGTTCGATGTGCAACGAGGATTATCTGACTAACTAACTAGCTTGTTTCGCATAATCCCAAAATGCTAATCGTATAATATTTCCTTTACTACTTGTGCTGTTTTCGCCAATTTATATATAATACTAATACTCCAGGTGCCAAATCTGGAAATATTCCTTGAGGAAAAGACGTAATTCAATAATCCTCGCGTCATACGTCGTTTAAACTAAAAAATATCTGGCACATCTTTTACCCTTGATAGGAGAGCTGTCTTTGCTTTTTTGTTTTGTTTTGTTTTTATAATTTTGACTAGTTCATGATTTGTTGGATTTTGAGGCTTCAATTTTATGTTTGTTAAGGTAGCCAGTCTCTCAACACCCCCCACTTCCCATTGGCAGTTAACAACATGTATGGTAGGTTACCGTTTTTCTACCCTTTGCTGCTTTTAAAGCGCCCTTAATGCGCCAGAGGAGTGAAACAGATTATTATTGTGTTATTCGACGTCTCCAGACAAACATGCACACCAAAGCACAAAGAAAGCACGACTCAGACAACAATATTCCATTAGCAGACAGGGTCTATGAAAACATCAATATCTTATGTTTACTTTCCTGAGACTACAGAGAGTTGGAAATCAAAGTATAATGTTGATTTGAACAAAGGGAATTATGCATTTTCGCGCACGTACATGTGTGTGTATGTGTGTGTGTGTGTTTGGGGGAGGGGGGGGGGTAAAGTAAAAGATCCTTTTACACGTGCATTGGGTATATGGTGCTAGCCTCACATTATTGTAGAGTGCTAATTGAGACTCGGTGTGTTATGTACTCGGTAGTATGTACAGTCAAACTTCGATTAACCGTCATCGTCGCGATCAGGGTTATGACGGATAACCAAATGGACGTGTAGCATATATCTCTTATTACAGTGGTTCGCAACCTTTTTTGGCCCGTGCCCCCCTTCACTATATTTTTAGGACGTCATTCCCCCCCTCCCCCTCTCATCATATTTTTAGAACGTCATTCCCCCCTTTCGTATTTCCTCCCTGAAAATTTCCCCCTGCCCCTACACAGTGTACGTAAAAATTGAAGCTAAATTTAATAGCACAGACTAAAACAAGTCTAGATGTGCACATAAAACGTGATTTGTGGGTCTACTTACTTTATAACATTAATTTTAGAAGGGTGAGACGTACAGAACTGTAAATTATGAAGGGAAAAACAAGATCAAGTAATCAGTTCTTGTATTAACGCAATCTTGAAATAATCTTCATCCCCCCCCCTGGAAACCCCAAAATTCCCTACTGGAGGGGGGGGGGGGGAATTCACCCCCCCCCCCCCCCCCGGTTGAGAACCACTGTCTTAATACATATGTAAAGTAACGTGATTTCACAGCTGGCTTGGGACGAAAATGAAAATAACATTCTTTAAAAGTGAAGAATGCATACATATTGTATTTAATTTTACACAAAATACAGAAATGTATTGTAATACTATAAATCCACTTTACTCTAAAATAATATGTCATCTCCCTCTGTGTCTTTGAGGCAAGCGCGCGGCGATGTTTCGTATCTTACGGAGAAGTAGGATGTGTGTTACATTTTCCTCCTCTTGTATTTCAAACCAGCCGATGCACTTTGATAACATTGTTTCTGATTCTGAGTGGCTAGTTGTAGGTTTTTGATTAAGAACTGATCCTTCACCGTCATCAGTTTCTTCTTTTTCAATGGTAGTCACACTAGAAATAATTTCATCAACGTTCAAAATGTCAAATCCTCCATCCATTTTGTTTAATCCTACATTATTGCACAGTTGCACAATTTCGTAAACACTATGTCTCAGTTCCTTCAGTTTCGTGAGCAGGTTCAGACAAGAGTTTATTCCACCTATTCTTTCGGTTAGGCATTGTAATGTTAGCCCAGGCAGTGGCGACATTGAAAATAGCCTCCTTAATGTTGTATCTCTTCCACCATTATTTTCTTTTAAGAAACTGACGGCAAAACGAGTGACGGTTAATCGAAGTTTACTTATTTCCTAGAACACTTCCTGTACCCAGTTAGACTAAATCCGCGTCGCTGGGTACTTGAACATATGATCACCAAGCCGGCAGGCAGGCACGCATGCAAGCCACTGCGTTACCGCGGCTTTATATATATATATATATGGACATAACATATGACGAAAACAGACTGGGTTTGAATTTACTTTGTGCTTGAAGCATTATTTGTTTTATATAGCTCTGCTGCTTCTGTTATCTTACTTTACTGGCACCTTGTCGCCTTGACAGAAGATAGTTTATTAGGCACAATAGCTGCAACCCATACCAGAGACCAGGGATTGAGTTTATGCCTCTCCATAGCACATACAAGCCTGGACTGATTGTAGAGACTATACGTTGCTCGTGCAGTTGTATCTCTCTCTCGGTCTGCCTAGTTTACTACAGAGGAAAGGTAACCTCAAAACGTCTGGAATAAGACAAGCTACAGAAGCTGATGCATCAGCAAAGCAATGCTCTTACTATCTGCCCTTCGGAGCTTCGATCCTAGACCAGTTGCCCGACCAAGGCTAAGGGCCTTGTCTGTCCTGCCATGACATTTAGTCTTTAGGTTACATTTCCTCGCACTAGGTTAAGGCTTGTATCCTCCCACTAGCTCTTCCCCGCCCCAACCAGTTGGCACACATGTGTCGGGTTTAGTGAGCGTCACTATTTGTTACATTAACCCACAAAATGTTAACCAAAACAATACAAATATATCTGACCATTGACCTCAGTAGTTTAAAAGCTGTTGCTATCAATTGGTTTCACTGTGCAATATTTTCTGTCAAACATTACGCGATGACAATGTTTCCTAGTTGTTATAATACATGTTTTCATTGGCACAACATATGGGGATTAGAAAGTAACTGTTGATAATGTTAGTTTTTGTTTCCAATTATGCAGAGGAGGTTAGCGGTAATGAATTCCGTCTGGAAATGTGATTGTACATCCAGACAGGCTGACTGAAGATATTGTCAGTTCATTTATAATCTTCAGGTTTTCTAACAATAGTGATATAATCTTCAGGTAATAATCTTCAGGTTTTCTAATGACTTTCAATAAACTTCAGGTTTTCTAACAATAGCGCTCCAGGGCCAGATGGCATAAGATACAACGACATCAATAGGTGTACCGACAACGAGCTAGAGGAACTAGCAGACATATACAACAACAGTATAGGGAGTGCTAGCATCAAGGAGGAGTGGTTACACAGCTATATGATTCCCTTGCCGAAGCCTGGCAAAGACCACACACAAATTCAGGGATATCGAATTATAACCACGCAGAATACAATAGGCAAGCTGCTGGAGAAGTTAATTGCCAGGAAAATATCAAGCCAGCTAGAGAGGCAAGGTGTTTGCCCACATACCCTGGGTGGGTACCGTCCAAAAAGAGAAACCTGGACCAATGCAGCAGTTTTTGCCCATGATGTCTATGAAGGTTTCCACTCAGGCATTGAAACCTTTGCTGCAGCGATTGATCTTGAGGACGCGTACCACAGAGTACCATTGGATTGTTTAATGCTTCAGCTTCTTGAACTCAAAATGAGTCTATACCTTCATAGTTGGATGGCTGCAGCCCTCTTCCAACGGAAAGTAGTTTTTAGATGTGGAACTACAAACCGAACTCATCGCTTAAGTACTTGGTGTGTCGAGGCTGGTGCAATGGTCAACCCGACAAAGGCAACAGTGACTTGGTTCTCGTTGAATAATCGTATTGCCAACACTCCAACACCAAATGTAAATCTGTGTTCAGAGACAGTGGAAAGAACGCAGGCAATGAATTACCAGGGGATACGGTTTGATAGAAGCCTTGCTTATAATGAGCACATAGACCAGGTGATATCAAAGGCCAAGCGGGGGTTTGCTGCGATACGGGTGATGTCGGCAGCAAACTGTGAGCAGAGCCATCTATGTCTTCTGTACGAAGGGCTGGTCATGTCTGTTTTTGAGTAAGCGATGGAAATCCTTACTCTCAGCCGTAAGCAGATAGAAAGGATTGAAAGGATACAGAAAGAAGCTATGCGCACTATTCTTGGATGTACAAGAGATACAGCATGCAGGGCGATGCGCTACCTTCTTGATTTTCCAGCCATTGAAGACAGAATACAAGTCTGCAGAGCTCGAGCCTACCTCAGAGTTAACGCAAACACACAACATCCACTGCATAGTGAAATTATGAAGGTGAAGGGCAGCAGGTTAAAAAGAGGACGGTCGTGGATGGGTCAAGCCGAAGACATTCTTCAACAGGTGTATTCACTTGAGGACTTAGAACCTGGCGAGGAGTGGGTACAAGTGCCACCAGATTTCTGCGCATCCTTTTCAGTTAGCATCCAACTAGACAGAAAATGCAGACAAGAAAACGCGGCAGCTGTGGAGGCGGAAATACAAGCGTTGATTTTCGAGAATTCGCTAGACGGTGATGCTGTCATTTACACAGATGGGTCGGTCGTCCGACATGTGAGAAGCTCATGGGCCTTTACGTCTCAGGCCGGAGTGAGAATTGTGAAGGAGGACTCTGGTGCTTCTGCTGAGACCACAAGTAGCCTGACTATGGAAGACATGGCAGTAAGTAAAGCAATAACATGGCTCGAGACACAGACATTCACTAGGGCATGTTTCCTTAGCGATTCAATAAACATGTTCAAAGATGATAGAGATGGGGGGGGGGGGGGTATCCGAAGAGAATGGTTGCTGTCTCTGGAGCGGTCTCGGCTGGTAAAGATTAGTTTCATCTTCGTGCCAGTACAAGGGAATGAGCGGGCTGACAAGCTCGCAGGTAACGCTACTGTGGAGGGCGGACGTGCCATGGACCAGGCTGACATTCTGAATGCTCTACGAGAAGTAAGACTTGCGTGAACCAAGTGATGACTGTGAATCTACAACCATGGCCAGACTGCCAGAACAGCAAATTAAAAGAGGGGTGGCCAAACAAGAACACTACGCAGGAAGCCAAAGAAGATTGATAAGCCAACACAGAACTGGTGTCGTTAACCGCTACACGCTGCGGGATTTGCTGAGGAGGGGATCCGAGCACTTATGGACTGAGGGGTTCGATGTGCAATGAGGATGGTCTGTCGACTAACTAACTAACTATCTAACAATAGTTTGGACTTCAATTCTCCCTACAAGTACCGTGTTTATTACAGGTTATCCTTTGAATTGACCAACGCACATTGTCTTTCTAATTGTTATAATTCTCAGCAACATCACTTTATTTTCACTTTCATTGGGAATTCCTCGTATGTCTTTTCTGCATTAAAGACACTCGTATTAGTCTTCTCAAGAGCCATAATTCAACAGGTTTAGTTGTGCGCCCCTCTTCTGCCAAAAGTCTTCGTTTGGAATTCATACAGCTAGTAGAGTTCAATTCAGATACCTTTTAGTAAGCAATGTTCAATAAAGATATAATTTAGTAAGCAATGTTCAATGAAGATATCATGTAGTAAGTAATGTTAATCACAAATATAATGTTTCTTGGGAGTAAAAATTGGCATGACCAGACATGAGCGGCACATCAGGTAAATGAGCTGTCTCGTCAACCAACACAGAACTGGCACTATTAGCCTCCGGACGTCGATGCATATCCTGGAGGGGGATCTGAGCACCTATGAACATTTCCGGAGTGAAATAATCATACTCCAACAGTAAACAATTTAATTAATAGCTAACTAACAAACACCATTTAATAAATAATTTTCAGTATAGACACTAGCTAGTAAGCAATGTTCAATACAGACACCATTTAGTAAGCAATATTCAATAAAGATATCATTTAGTAAGCAATATTCAATAAAGATATCATTTAGTAAGCAATATTCAATAAAGATATCATTTAGTAAGCAATATTCAATAAAGATATCATTTAGTAAGCAATATTCAATAAAGATATCATTTAGTAAGCAATATTCAATAAAGATATCATTTAGTAAGCAATATTCAATAAAGATATCATTTAGTAAGCAATATTCAATAAAGATATCATTTAGTAAGCAATATTCAATAAAGATATCATTTAGTAAGCAATATTCAATAAAGATATCATTTAGTAAGCAATATTCAATAAAGATATCATTTAGTAAGCAATATTCAATAAAGATATCATTTAGTAAGCAATATTCAATAAAGATATCATTTAGTAAGCAATATTCAATAAAGATATCATTTAGTAAGCAATATTCAATAAAGATATCATTTAGTAAGCAATATTCAATAAAGATATCATTTAGTAAGCAATATTCAATAAAGATATCATTTAGTAAGCAATATTCAATAAAGATATCATTTAGTAAGCAATATTCAATAAAGATATCATTTAGTAAGCAATATTCAATAAAGATATCATTTAGTAAGCAATATTCAATAAAGATATCATGTAGTAAGCAATATTCAATAAAGATATCATTTAGTAAGCATTATTCAATAAAGATATCATTTAGTAAGCAATATTCAATAAAGATATCATTTAGTAAGCAATATTCAATAAAGATATCATTTAGTAAGCAATATTCAATAAAGATATCATTTAGTAAGCAATATTCAATAAAGATATCATTTAGTAAGCAATATTCAATAAAGATATCATTTAGTAAGCAGTGTTCATGCTACCATACGCAACAATTGACGAATAATTGCTAGCAGAATGCATTGTTTTCGCAACCAGAATACATTAGCAAGCATACAGTAAAAAACTCGCTATGTTACTCGGCGATTTATAAAGTCAATCGAAGACATTTTTAATCGCACTGGAGCATGTTGGGCATTTGTTGTTATTTGTCTATTGTTATAGATCAGTCGGGTCAATATCATGCCACATTTGTGTTATTTGTCTATTGTTATAGATCAGTCGGGTCAATATCATGCCACATTTGTTGTTATTTGTCTATTGTTATAGATCAGTCGGGTCAATATCATGCCACATTTGTTGTTATTTGTCTATTGTTATAGATCAGTCGGGTCAATATCATGCCACATTTGTTGTTATTTTGTCTATTGTTATAGATCAGTCGGGTCAATATCATGCCACATTTGTTGTTATTTGTCTATTGTTATAGATCAGTCGGGTCAATATCATGCCACATTTGTTGTTATTTGTCTATTGTTATAGATCAGTCGGGTCAATATCATGCCACATTTGTTGTTATTTGTCTATTGTTATAGATCAGTCGGGTCAATATCATGCCACATTTGTTGTTATTTGTCTATTGTTATAGATCAGTCGGGTCAATATCATGCCACATTTGTTGTTATTTGTCTATTGTTATAGATCAGTCGGGTCAATATCATGCCACATTTGTTGCTATTTGTCTATTGTTATAGATCAGTCTTGTCAATATCACGCATGCCGCATTTGCGTCGCAAGACATTTCTCGATACCGCTCTTAGGCTGAGTCGACTTTGGAGCTCAGGTCAGTTTAAAAACAATTCGGTTAGGGCAACATGTTCTTAACTTGGTCTTAACTCTGTTCAAACTGCCGTTACTGTCATCTCCAGGCTGATAAGTGTCCTGCAACCTGGGATGGGTACGCTTGCTGGCCAGAAACTAGTGCAGGTCAACAACCAGCCATCCTGTGTCCGCCGTACGTGCCACGTGCTAATACTGCACGTAAGTAGACCAATATATATTGTGTACATTATGTGTGTACGTCCCAACCCGATGCGTTCATTGTTGGTTATGTTACCATATCGCCATTTGCTATGTTTGTTTTATACATACAAATTAACCGGTGTGTGCGAAGTGTCATTTACGGATGTGATTCATGGGCAATTTCACAATCACTGAACAAGAACATTTAGGCTTTAGAGCTTAACTGATTCAATGCCAAAGGATTATATATCGCCAAATATGAACTCCCAATTGGACAGAGAGATGACATACAACCATACTAGTGTTGTCGTGTTATTTGTTTTGTTTCGTAGTACTTTCCACAGTTTCATTACTCAGTGAACGGAAATATAAATTATAATACTTGTTCATTTGATTGTGTACCATGTTTGGTCCAAACTTACTTGGTTGTTTGGCACTGAATAAGTTAAATGTGACAGAAACAGTTCTTGGAATATCGTGGACCAAAAGAAGAAGAGAAGCGCTGGCATTATAGAAGTTCGCAACATCGCAGCAACACGTCTGGAAAACAAAACAAAAACCAAAAATCTATGGCCATATTAAATGTCAGCGGGGCCTTGTAAAGAACAATGATGGAGGACATGGTTCATGGAAGAATAGGCATGGGCCTATCTGAGCGGAGATTGACACAGTCACTGGACACACTGGCAAAAAGATGCACGAGGCAGTAGAAGTTGCAAGGGATCGAGCGCCTTTTCTGCGGGCTGTAATGAGAGCAACGTTCTGAAATGGCACGATATATGCAGTCTCACATTTGTCATCTGTCTGCACGGTTCCAGTTGTCTGGGAAAAAATGTTTGCATTGTCATTACTAGTATACTGTCTGCTATATGACATGTGTTTAGAGATGGATGTATTACATATGCATGTAACAATAATATGTGCCAGTTGTTATAACGATAACTATGTGTGCCGTTGAGTAAGTTCATCGAGATGTGTGAGATTTCAGCCATTTGGATATATATGAATAATTCGCAGTGTATGTGGGAATGTAGTACATTGTATCCATTTGTAATAGTCAGTATTATTCTATTTTAATTGTATTAGCTATTGCACGAATCTGGCATTTTACATTGCCCATCTGGTTTGCTAGCTATTATATGTATATGTAATATGTTCTTGACTGCCTATCGCTGTGGCACAGAGAGATGTCAGATACAAATTGATACATTATGTTAGAGTTCACGAGATGTGGGGATGCATGATCGCCCAGGCCAGTCAGCAAGGCACTTATGCACACACACACACACACACACACACACACGCGCGCGCGCGCGCGCGCGCACCCGTTTATATATATCGTTGTCGTCTCAATCACAACTACTAGTCTCCATCATTAGTCTCAGCCACCCATCTAAGCTCAAGAGTTTGTCTTTTCAGGATAGGAATTATAAAACACTTCATTTAAAATCAATACTAGAGCTTGACGTGACCAGAATAGTATCATTAGCAACTTGCCTACCCCCTATTCGTACTTGCGATTAATTGCAAGAGACTTGGCATGCAATTTAAAGTATTCGATTTGATTGGCCCGTGGCTACTATTGATTTTGAAGGAGCTACTTCCTCACAACAGTCCATCTGAATTCTGTAATGGATACTTCCGCAAGAAACGCGAAGTGATAACAGTCACAGCTTGTCAGGTCACAACATTGTGGGAAGTAGAAGAGGAACAAGAAGTAGTAGACGAAAAGAAGAAGAAGAAGAAGAAGAAGAAGAAGAAGAAGAAGAAGAAGAAGAAGAAGAAGAAGAAGAAGAAGAAGAAGAAGAAAGAGGAGGAGGAGGAGGAGGAGGAGGAGGAGGAGATAAGCACTTGAGTGGCTGCACATCAGCACTATTCTCAGTATTGCACTTACTCCATCTTATGTTTCATATCATGCAAGTTATTCAGTCCGCAGACTGGTAGACATTGTCTAAAGGTGTCGCTCCTACCATCCAGATTCATGAAATCTGTTAGAACTAGTGAGCGCCCCTCACTTCTCAGGTGTAACGTTGCTAATTGATTCCATTTAATACTCGATCACTTTATCCGTATTTGTCACATTCTTCTGCTTTGCCAGTTCTTCATCACTAAGTTATCGACATCTGAATGCTTCATTTACAACATGCTTTTTCTTGTGGCAACATATGGATGTGAGGTACGCGCCATTTCGCAATGAAGACAAATTGACTTTTTATGCTCATATGTTACAATTCTTAGAATATCGTGAATCCAGAATAAGAAAAAATATTGACCTTCACAAGATCTGAATAGCATGCACAATAAATAATTGATGTATGAAAGATGAGTGGTATGTCAGGCGGGCTTGCGTGCCCAATTTGTGCCCTAGTAATAAGAAAGTTCATTTTTCTATTAATTAAGAAATTCTTCATTTGAATTTGATTTATCCAGTTTACACCTAGCATCAAGTTGACATTACATGTCTTAAGCTTCTGACTTCTTTTAATTCGTTGTTGGTAGAAAGTCCATGTTTCACAGCCTGACAGCGCTACGGACCATCATAATTTCTCTTGGTCTGCCTCTGCCTCCTTCCCACCGATGTTTACAAGTCTGTTCTGCAATGCATTTCTTCTCATCACATTACTAAGAATACTGTGTCTGTCTTTCTTATAGCTGTTTGAAATGGTCTTGGTTTGTTTACCCTCTTTCGGGCAATCGTTTTTAGTAACTCTGGCAGTCGAAGGTATTCAATATTCATATTTGGAACCACAATCAATTGCTTCTAAGCTTTTCCTAATTTATTCATTAATGCTCAGTGATATGATTCGCTGCCATACAGCAATCAATACAGATTCTATACAACACTATATGTCAGCACTCTCTTTCTTACATTCAGTTACAGTAACTTATTGCATTACTGTTCTTTTCAATTTCCAATATGCATATTTTATTTGATCAATCTGCTGATAATCTGTGTCGTGCACTTTCCATCTGATATTATTATTGTTTCGTAGTATTTAAATGTATCACCTTTGTTAAGCATTGTCCCGTCTATTGTTATCTTACATTTAGGTATCATCGTTTTCTTTAATATAACTATTGTTTTTGTTTTCTTGTTAATCAAGGAAAGTCCTTTGTTTGCACTGTCTATTACTACAATGTGCAAAAGTTGTTCTAGATCTTTTGCATTTCCCTCCATAAACACTATGCCATTGTCATAGCGCAGATTTTAATATTATAACTTGCCTCTCTTTGATCTCTCTCATTTTTTCACTATTGAAAGAGAAGATATCCGGCAACAAAACGTCTTTGTCATTCTCCTTGCTTTGGTTGTTCATAATTGCCCTCTTTATTTCTCAGATCAATTGCTGCAACGTGTTTCCAGTAAATATTCTTTAATATTCTGAGATCTTTCCCATCAGTGTAGATATCTTCGAACATTTTTATCATTCAATCATAATTTTACCATATCAACTATCTTGGTATAATCTGTAAAACACATATATATGTCTTTATGTGCCTCTATTAATCTCTATATTAATGTTCGTAATGTCCTGCTGCATTATTTGTGTAACCACTGTACATAACAAACATAGATGGCACTCAATCCCACAAACATGGATGACACTCTACCTCACAAAGATGGATGCCCACTGACCCTCAAAAAGAAAGATCACACGACGTCATAAAGATGTGAGATGTTAGGCACAACACATTAAACATGTTTCTTCCTACAGCAAGATTCTTTGTGGGATTAACTTCATTTTTTAAAATGCTAATTAATTTCTTCAACGCCGTCTAACGACTTTTTTTCTGGGTTCATATCCTGACAGAGTTTATGTCGTGTTATTGATTTTTCACAGCTCCCTGATAGGTTGCTGGAGAACTTTCCCTGTTCCTGTCACAATTCAGCTGACAGGTATAATCCCATCTATCATTATTTTAAAAATCCGTATTTCGCATGCTAAATTACTTTACAGCCCTCGACAGGCTACACACTATTCTGGCTTTAATGTTGAAGATGACAGATTTGAGACCAAATCATTTTATACATAATGCAGTGTGTATATTATAGATTAGGTGACAGTAAAATGACGTTTTATTCATTGTTGGATGAAGTCCAGACCTACATCACTGGCCAGCTATTCCTCTGAGCATTCAGGCATATAGTATGTGATGGCTCCATCTCATCAGAGATCCACAGCAGTTTCCTGCCTCGGGGCATGCATGTTTTTGTTTGGGTTCCGACTCGGAGGCATCGGCCAACTGAACCACTTCTAGAGAGTGACACGCTTCAAACAGGAGACTCTTCAAGAGAAGCATGCACAGTATCTACACACATTGATAATGGTACAAATATCGACTAAATATTATCATCATTATCACCATCATCATGTGCATACCGATAAGCGTGGGAGTAGATGATTCGTCATCTCAACGATCACCAGAGTGCTCGATCGGCTCCTGGTTCTTGTTCTGATTATGCCATGTGGCCAACCATCCCAGTGTGTATCTCTTTGTTTTTCCCATGCTATTTTCTCATCCGATTTACTAGTTGTCACTACACTGTCAATGTTATTTCTCATTATAACGTACAATCACAGCCTTGACTGTCAACGTCTAACATGTGTAATTAGTTTACGATTTTCATTGTTGTTTTAAGGACTATTTCATTAATTTTCATGTACGCCCAGTGTATTCTCTGTATTTATTGTAGTCTATCTAAATATATACCATTATAATTTGAGAATAACGCGACTACAGAAAACTGTTATTCAGTCATTCAGTAGTAGCATGTCCTTTGCAGAACCTCGCTCCCATAACAACCCTCCGGAAAACCTCTCGATCATAAGCAAGATGTCCCGCGTCTGATACACCCATCTGGAGATCATCCGCCACATCCTGCACCCATCTTCTCTTTGGCCTTCCTCTTCCTCTCTTCCCAGGCATATACCCCTCCATTATTGTTCTCTCCAAACTTTCAAGTGACCAAAATATTTCAATTTTCTTTGTTTTATAAACTGTTATTACAACTTTTTTTCCCTGTTGAAAATATGGCTGAGAGGCTCACAATACTAAGGAACTACAAACTCATTATCCCGCTATGCTTTCAGTCAGCCTTCATCATATGCTATGCCGATAAGCGTGGGCGATCATGACTCGCCATCTCACTCGTTCACTAACGTCTGCGATCAGGTCTTTGTTCTTGTCCCGATTATGCTATATGGCCCTGCCATTTATTATATTATCTCTCGATCTTTCCCCTTGCACTTTTCCCATCAATCCTGCCAGTTGTCACTATGTTTTTCCAGTTTATTTCTCCTTATATCGTGTCCTAAATGAAATGTCACTGTCTACATCTAATTTCTCGAACCAGTTTACTGTGTTCATTTGTTTCTTGTACGACTTGTTCCTGTTTTCTTTTCTGTCAGCCCAGGGGTATTCCTTGCATTTTCAACAGAAACCACATTTCCATGATGTTAGTAGACGCACTCAAAAACACCAGTGATTATACACTCTTTTTTGTTTAACATTCTAGTAATATCGATATTCCTTTAGTTAGATAGTTTGTCGGTTTGTTGGTTGCTGGATGATTGATACATAGTTAGGTAGTTAGTTAGCTGGTTAGTTAGTCAATATACCATCCTCACTGCACATAAAACTATTAAACCTTAACCGCACAAGCCACGCGTCAATAACTCTCTCAGCGTGTATACCGATGACCGTTGTTCTGTATTGGTTGACCATTCTTCTTTGGCTTCCCGCACGGTGTTCTTCAGCTAGTTCGATGTGATGTTTTAGCAATCTGTTCAATGTGTATGTAACTTCTGTGCCTCGAGTGACCGAGTGGTCTCGAGGTATGGTGTCCGCCTCTAGTGCTGGAGGTCCCGGGTTCAAGCCCCGGTGAATGCCGGAATTTTTTCACGTGGACTTGTCAAAAAAATGTTTTGCATATCCTTTACAGGACATCGCTGTCAACATCAGCATCTTTCAGCTGCATGTTGATTTCTTGGCAAGATTACGCTCAGTAGTTTGCCATTGCTTTCTGAGCGGCCGGCTCAGTTATCCCGCAAGTCACCAGCGGGGGTCGAACCGCTCCCAGCTCTCGCCCTGTTACGAGACTCTGCGTGATAAACGGGATTACGGAGAAAGTGTTGTAACCCCTCGGCCAGAGAGACCGGCACGTGGACTTCTAGTAACACAATTTCCCCTGGTCTCTGGGTAGTGAGATCAGACGCCCGTGTGTATTGTTGCGCACGTAAATAATCTCGTGGCAGTTGGAAATAGAAAAAGAGTAAGCTCACGGCGCCACCTGGACAAAATTACGAGTTAAACATTTACCCAAAGTGTTTCAGGATCCTCGCCAGTGCTACGGAATTCGTTCATTGAGCTGAGATTCTCCGGACTCAGGCTTGAGTTAGGAGTAGAACGGAACACTTATGGGTTACACCCGTGTGCCGTTATATTGATCCGTCGACTAAACTAAACTAAACTAAACTAAACTAAACTAAACTATTTACTATCCTGCCTCCGTAGACAAAAAAAAAAAAAAAGAGGGGGCGGGGATTATTATGTCAGCCTTGTCTGTTGCTTGTATGCACTTCACAGCAGAAAGCCTGTTAGCTTGTCTGTTCTTTCGTTTCCTTTTACACTCATGTGCCATGTCACAAAAATGAAACCGATAGTAGTCAGTCTTGATCTCCTCACATATTCAAGTCATTTCTTTCTGGCTCAGACCGCATCCATCTTTCTTAGCATACTCATTGAATCAGTGAGAAAACATGCATGGGTCAACATTTGTGTTTCCAGACATTCCATTGCATTTGTTCCTGTCCTAACCTTCATGGTTAAACTGCTTGTAGTCACACCAACATTTATCAAATCTTCAGTTCTCCCTGCAACCTGGGCCGTGGAAACCCATGAGCTGCACGTGTACCACGCAACAACCCAACTGTGTAGACGATTATATCACCGTTTGAACTATTTTCAAAAAGATAGACGATCACTCCATTTCATAAAGTATTGAAGCTCATGTGAAATGCCGTAATGGTCCGAGCTTAATGAAAGAAAACGCCATATTAAATTTTCAAGTGGTACAGGACGGGCAACGAACAAAAGTGCGGATAACGAAGCTCATGGAATGTGAGTATCCATTGCAGTAAGTAGCCAACTCTGCACCTGAGCAAAGCCAGTCATTTGTCATGACGGCCGGAAATGTTTGACAAGGGCGGATGATGTCACAAGAAAAAACAGTTGAATCCTCGCCGCTGCCACAGAGTTTGTGCTGTGTGCTGAGAGGAAATTATTATTAGAGGAAACTAGAGCAATAGTTGATATATCCGAGTTCCATGAAAGTAATCCTTTACAAGCACCAAAGCAGCTTACATATGTTGAATGACGGAACGACATTCTCAGTTAAATCATGAGACTTTTCGAATTGAATAACAAGACAAGATAGTGTCGAGACAATTAATGGCATGTCTGCGATTACTAATGGGGGAGATCGAGTGGGAGAGGGGGGGGGGGTGCTGCATAATGCTATGCAAACAAAAAGTGAAACTGGCGGGGAAACAATTATATATTGTTTACTTTTCAAATGAAGTCATGGTATTATATATAGTGGTTAGGACTGACTAGCACTATTCTGGAAGCCTCGAGGTTCACTCCCCAGGAATAACAGGGCTGCAGTTTTCGTCCCTATCTGTTCTGCTATGGCATTGACTCAGTCTCATAGAATGGGTTCCAGTTGCGGTAGTGTAGTGACTAGCACGTTTGTCTGCCTGCCTGGTGATAATGTGTTCGAATCCCCATCGAGGGAGATTATTAAAGAATGACCTGGGTTGCAAAATCATCTCAACCTAAAATGGTCAACGTATGTCCTGGGAAGTAAAGTCGACCGGCACATATTGACCACGATACCCATCGATTGGTGTTTACAAATATAGCCGCTAAACACTATATACCATATACGCTTCAAGCCGTGTAAAGGGGTCTTTTACTTTAATTGTACTTTCACATACAATGGGAACCATATCCAAAAGGTAAAGCAAACGGGTATAATCCTCACTGACATCATTTCTACCTGGTACGCTGTTCTGTGACGGTAATTATGGTCATGTCACTGTATCCCTAATGTGCATTACTGGCAGGTGTAAGAACATACTCTACATTCATTTACAAATCTGGTTCTATGTCAACACACTTTCTTTTTATTCCATATTCTTCAAGGTGATTATTTATTATCATATTATGTACAAACTACTTTGTTTGCTGGTTCTTAATTAATTAGGACCGGTGGTCATGGGTTTCGAAACCTCATCGAGGTGGCTTTTTTTTTAAATGACCCTCATGACCCCAAAATGATATCGAGAGGACTATTGAGCTACCACTGCTGATGCTGTACTAAGAGAACTATTAGACTATTGGTGTTGATGCTGTATTAAGACCAATTATTGGACTATTAGTGCTGATACAGTATTTCTAGAAAAGCTGATGTACTACTGGTATTGCTATATTGATATGAGAACGAATGTACTACTAGTGATGATTTTATATTGCTAGGAGAAATACTGCTGGTCTCTCTGGCAGAGTGGTTACAACACTTTCTCCGTAATCCCGTTTATTACGCAGAGTCTTGTAGCGGACGAGACTGGAAGCGGTTCGACCCCCGCTGGTGACTTGCGGGATAACTGATCCGGCCGCTCAGGAAGCTATGGCAAACTACTGAGCGTAATCTTGCCAAGAAATCAATAGACAGCTGAAAGATGCTGCTGTTGACAGCGATGTCCTGTAAAGGATATGCGGAAAAAAGGAGAACTACTGGGTTATTAGTGTTGAATCTCTGTTTTGTTAGAATAACTATCATAGTATTGGTGTTTATGCTGTATTATTATGAGAACTGTACTATTAGTGTTGATGCTGTATTAAGAAGAGAGCTATCAGATTGTTAGTGGGGAACCGTAACATATATCACTGGTTCATAATATACAAGGTTTGTGCCCTGAACAGAGTTAAACGTGTTTTCCCTAAGAATGACAAACGTATATAATGATACTATACGTGGCCGTGATCTCCTAGGTAGTGATCTCAGACACTTTAGCCCCTTCGGATAAGGATGAAAAACAGAGAGCATCCGTGTGCAAG
>JACEFZ010012663.1:0-57500 GCA_014155875.1 Cepaea nemoralis | reverse complement strand
CCTATCTAGTTATACTACTCTCAGGTTTTCTCAGTGTGTGTCCTTATCCAGCGTTAGAGTATTTTCTTAATCTCTTGATTCAGTGGTATTTGGCTAGTGTATTTTTCTATGAGCCACACATTGGTACTTCTGTCATACCATTTTATTTATTTGCATTACGCAGTCACCAATTAATGAATGTTTGTAGTTTATTTGTAATCGTGTTCGTTGCTCTCGATGTTTATGATTCATACTTTAGAACTAATTTAACGTTAGAATTGAATATTATAAATTTGGTGCTATGTATAATTTCTGTTGATTTCCATTAATTTCCTATAAGAGGAAGGCTTCACCGGGCTATACTTGAAAACTTTTTCCCATTATCTAATAGGTGATGCATGGTCTGCGTGGCCAAATGGATAAGAACGAGTGTCCTTAAACATCCAGTGTGCTGATGCCGATGTTAGCGGTTCAACCCCTACACCGGACAGCTGGACTAAAATGTTAACCTGTCGTCCTTGACTTCGGGACGTAAATTACAAGTACCTCTGAAGTCAGAGTGGTTCGCCTGATGGTGAGGGACACTGTTAATATGGAAAGCTAATACACAGGCAAAATTCAGTCCATCATTACTATAAACAGTGTGTATGGACTACGTTTGAGTTCAAAGCGAGCGAGCGCAAATAAATAATAATAATAGATGATAAAGGTCAGAAGAAGTAAAATCCAATACATGCATTCGAATAAGTACATCTAAAACATTGAAAGGATTCTACAATAGAATACAATAAAGTGATACAAAATAGATAAGTATCTTAAAGTGAAATCTGTCATATTGTATCGCGATCTCATTGCATGAAGGAACACCGTGGGTGCAGTTAGTGTCTACAATATTATATTAGCGCTAATGACATAAATACTATGATACAATCACAGCTGCCTCCAGAGCACTCGCATGAGCAGCAGAGCAGAAAGTCACACACGCGATAATCATGTAAGACTCCATGAACAGGCTACAGAAAATCCTAACCGGCAGTCTCCGCTCCGAATGGATAGACAGCGTTTGGAAGTCGGTCTTCACATCACTCACCTGAGTGGGCGCACCGGTGCCCGCCGAGATTAAAGGTAATGAACGAGCAGACCAGGCGGCAAATAATGCACAAACGAGAGGAAGCGTGGACAGGGCTGATATGTCAATGTGGTACGAACTCTGGCGGCGGATACTGACGAGACTCTGATGTTAGCACGACTACTGAACTGGGGGTAAAGCTTGGTCTGGCATGCCAATGCCGCCTTCGAGGGAAAGGGAGGAGATACCGTAACAAACTCCTTATGGAAACAGTAAACAGAGGTACTTTGGGAAAGATTCTGCTTCCAAGGACTGATCACGCATTGGAAAGCCCAATTTGCAGTGACGTCGTTTGACATAGTATAACATAACATAACTCCGTTTTCTTCTTGCTTAAAACCCAAAATTTTGTCTGCAATAATTTGCAAGCTGTGTATTTCAATTAGTTATGTATGAATTCAGACATATCTTGATCTAACCAGACGGCCGCCCGTGATTTACTTTTTATTGCTGAAAACACCGAAGAGCAGTACATAATGTAACGGTAGTGAAGTTGTGCGGAACATGTAAATGTGTTCACAGCATTATGTTCCGCAAATCAAATAGAAATATTAACGGGGGAAAAAATTGATTAACAAAATGGTTGAAACAGTTAGTATAGCTATTCATATATTGTTTATGTGCAAATTATGTGGAGAACAAATATAATCATTACTGTCAGTGTGCATTTCAACACATGAGTTGGTTTAGTAATTAATTTTGGAGCAGCGGTACAGCTTCGTATGTAGCGTGCTATCTAATCAAGTCATTGGTCAGGGTCCTGTCTCCAGTATTGATAGGTTCTGGGAATAATGAGTATCTGGTGGGAAATGTCTGGGAGGGAGAGAATAAATGGACCGCTCACGCTATTTCGCACACTTCCGGCAGTATCAGTAATTTGACCATTACCCTTAACTCAGTTTGCACGAAGTATATAAATTAATATATATAGTGTTCTTCAGAAGGAGATTTGGAGCATATGAGGAAGAGCTTTCTAATATTTTCCAATATGTATCTGTATACCGCCAGTCTCCCTAGTCTAGGAGTTAGCGTCTTCTCCGTAATCCCGAATACTCTCGTGAGTGACGTTATGTGCGCATGAATTGGTAACGGTTCTCGCCGCGTCGGTAACTTACGGGGTATGTGAGCCGGTCGCTCAGAAAGCAATGGCAAACTACTGAGCGTAATCTTGTTGACTGCAACGTCCTGTAAGCGATATGCAAAAAAAATGTATAACACACACACACACACACCATACATATATATATATATATATATATATATATATATATATATATATATATATATATATATATATATATATATTTTTTATTTTTTTTTTTATTTTTATTTTTGCATATCCTTTACAGGACATCGCTGTCAACAGCAGCATCTTTCAGCTGTCTGTTGATTTCTTGGCAAGATTACGCTCAGTAGTTTGCCATTGATTTCTGAGCGGCCGGCTCAGTATCCGCAAGTCAGCAGCGGGGGTCGAACAGCTCATCTCTCCCGCTACGAGACTCTGCGTGATAAACTGGATTACGGAGAAAGTGTTGTAACCCCTCAGCCAGAGAGACCGACATATATATATATATATATATATATATATATATATATATATATATATATATATATATATATATATATATATATATATACGCACACACACACACACACACTAAGATCATACTTTTAGGGATCATTTCTAAAGTATGGCCTTGCCGTGACATCGAACACACACACACACACACACACACACACAGACACACACACACACACACACACACATGTATAGGGGTGTCAGGTCCTAGTCAGATATGACTGAGCTACCGTATGACAGTAGACGCTCCTATCTGCTTTCTGTTAGCGCCGAATGTTGGGCGGCGATTATCAAACCTGACAGGCTGTAAAATTAATGCACCACCAGGTAATACTAAAAAGAACAATAGAAACTTCAAGCTATGGCCTGCAACCTGGAATGTAACAACCATGTGTCCAGGATTTTCCACTGACCTGACGAATATTGACGATGTGAGATAAACGGCCATGATTGATGCCAAACTCAATTGTCTTAACATTGATATTGCTGGAATGCAGGAGACTCGCCTCGCTGAGGAAGGGTCACTAAGGGAAAAGAAATACACCTTTTAGTTTGGAAGGGTAGAGGGCAGGCAGAAAAAAAGGCAACATGATGTGGGCTTTGCAGTGAAGAATTCGCTACTGGGAATAACTGAAATTCCAATTAGAGGTAATGAAAGACTATTATCCCTGCGCTTGACAACCTCTTGTAGTTTTGCCACCATTATCAATTGCATATGCACCGACACTCATTTCCCCAAATGATGTGACGGATTTGTTCTATGAGGAGTTAGACTCTGTGATCAAGGCATTTACAAAATGCGACTACATTTATATGCTCGGTGATATCAATGCTTCTGTGGGCAAGGACTCGAGTTCATTGCCAGTGTGCCTTGGAAAATACAACATCGGTCGCATGAATGAAAGTGGGCAAAGTGGGCACTAGAAATGACCTTTGTATTACAAATTACTTATTAAAAACAAAAATCTGCATAAGGTCACATGGAAACATCCAAGATCCAACCACTGGCATCAGCTGGACTTCATCTGAACCAAACATTATTCACTCGAAGTTACCACAGTGCCGACTGTGATACGAATCATTATTTGGTTGTTGCAGAGGCTAGACTGAGACTAAAGAGAATCTATACAGCTAAACACAAATCTAACCCCAGGATTAATATGGTTAACACAAACGATCCTGATAAGTGCTTTGAGTTCCAACAGCAACTTGAAGACGCTTTCACTGATACATCAGACAATTGTGCAGCAAGTGAAAAGTGGGATAAACTTAAAGAAACTCTTATAAACCAGTGGTAAGGGTTTACGGCACTGTGGATCATAAGAGCCAGGACTGGTTTGCGGCAAACAGCCAGACACTGCATCCCTTGATTGATAAAAAGAAGATAGCTCTCTTAAGTAACAAGGAAACAAATAGGTATATTAAGCTCCTGCGAGAAGAAACGTACTAAACACAAACACGTTGCACATACCTTACAAGGAGATCCATCGTATACCGGAATAAAGGTGAAAATCCAAAATCAGAAGTAATCAATAAATATATAAAATGAATAATAAAATAAAATACACACAAAAGCGTACAATACGACACACAGGACGGCCGACGTTTCGATTCTCAGAATCTTTGTCAAAGACAGGACAACACAGATAGATAAACAACGAATTACAACAAAACAAAAAGCAAAAAGCACCACTACACTGTTTCCATGTAGGAGCAGAAAAAGGCGGCTTTTGAGAAGGGTACTGGCTATCCACCTCATATGTTATGACTCAGAACATGTGAAGGCCTGTCACTGTCCACCTCATATGTTATGACTCAGAACATGTGAAGGCCTGTCACTGTCCACCTCATCTGTTATGACTCAGAACATGTGAAGGCCTGTCACTGTCCACCTCATATGTTATGACTCAGAACATGTGAAGGCCTGTCACTGTCCACCTCATCTGTTATGACTCAGAACATGTGAAGGCCTGTCACTGTCCACCCCACTTGCAGTATCTGCTATGGGACCTCCTCTATCTCTACTTTAACGTGGTACAAGTTTCCTAACTCACTAAAGTGCGTACAGATGTTTCAATATTTCATTCTATACAAATTATCATTTAACTCTTTAATTGCTTTGGCTCCATATTGAAATTAATAAAACAGCTTTACATGTACATATTTACTGTTTTAGAGTACTAACCTTGGGATAGAAACAAAACGTAAAAGCTGCTTGGAATAAAATTAAATGAAAGCACTCGTAGTGTTGGTTAATTGCACATCCTTTTATAGGACATCGCAGTCAACCCCAGCATTCTATACTCTTTGTGATCTCTTGGCAAGTTTACGTTCAGTAGTTGACCATTGCTTTCTGAACGACCGGCACCATTACCATTTCGTAAAACCCAAAGCAAGGTGATATGCTGCCAAATCGCCAGCAGCTGTATTTCGAACGCGGCATTACAAACTGCGCCAGTAAAACCTTCACCACGGGAGTAATTAAAATTAATCGTCTTGTCATGTACGAGTTGCCTTAGGTTGCTTCCAAATTGTTTAGGCCGTCTTCCGTGACCTCACTGGCTAAATTTGGATATGTTTGTTCCATTTCCAGGTTATGCTTATAAGACGTGTACAAGCAACGCCACCTGGCACGTCAACCCGACATCTAACAAGGAATGGACGGACTACACTGACTGCTTCAATAAAGCTGTAACCAACTGTCATCATCATCATCATCATCATCATCATCATCATCATCATCATCATCACTATATGTGAAGCAAAGCACCCTTTCACACACGTTAAGGCGTGAAGGGCATATGATGCGAGACCCATATTTTAATAAACAGATCGGCACTCTATGGATATAGTCAGTATCACACCGGCTGCCTTAATTTCCCAAGATATTTTATGGTTTTCAGTTTAGGCTGGGTCGACCTACCGACCCAGTTGTCGTGTGTTCGAATTCCCCCCAGGCCGAGTTTTAAAATATAAAACTGACTGGGTCTCCAGGCAGCGAAAAGGGAACTATCACTCTCACCTCAGTGTGGTGCTGATATAGAATATGCGAAGGCCTGACCCTTCACACGCATTCGGCCTTATCTACAATGGGGCATCTGTACCTCTGTATTTATTGTTATTGTGTCTTCATTGTCAATGTATAGTAACCCCTCACTATTTGTGCAACATTGAAAAGCACATCGGCTCTCAAATTATACCAAGAAAGAAAGCTGATATTTTAAATACAGTCTATTATAGAGACAATTTTCAACAATATGTTTAATCGGAGTTCGGGGGGAGGGGGCGCGCACGCACACACACACACACACACACAACACACACACGCACACACTCGACACACACACACACACACACACACACACACACACACACAATCACACACTCACACACACGCACAAATTATAATAGAAGTTCGATGAATGGAAAGAAACACACACAGCATGTTGGATCCAATCCTGTGCGAAAGTGACTGTTATAGTTAAATAGCAAACTAAAAATAAAATTACACTAACAAGAATTTGCAAACAGTCTTTGCGAATATAATCGAACAGTTAAAGCATTCAATGTTGTAAATATACATTTTGGACGGATAAAATTCAAGAAATGATTATCACTGTCTCTCTGGTTAAAGAATGAATACTGATCGTTAGTAGTTATTGCCATAAAAGAAGCTATTTGGCAGTTTAATGTGTTTTCTTGAACTGTGTTTACGGCATACCGTTTTATTTATTACCTAATATTTATGTTAAATGTTAAAATAAAAGTGAACTTAAATCTTCGTGTATTTTGTGAAGCAGTGTCAATCACATACCATTCAATGTATTACTGACAATTTCTATCACATAAATAAATACCATTCAATATATTACTGACAATTTATATCACATCACATAATTTCAGCATATCGTTTATTTTACGAAATATCCGTATAGTACTAATATTTCCGGCTCTGTGGCGAATTGGTTACGGACGCAATTTGAAGCATAGCTGCGGGCAATTTGGAAGCAGGTTGCCTTGCGTTGGTTTTAATACAATGTTATGAGTGCCAGTCGTTCAGAAAGCAATGGCAAACTACTGAACGTAAACTTGCCAAGAAATCACAAACAGCCTAAAACGTTGACTGCGAAGCCCAGTAAAGGATGTGCAATTAATTAACTTATTAATCTTTCGAGGCATAGTAAAAGCCATTTCGCCATTTCACATGTTTCCTGAAAGTGCGCTTACAATTGCCATTTAATTTAATACTAACGACGCGAGTCACATCAAAAGTGATTTTACCACTTTATGCATTTTATGGGGGTAGCGGGGTAGGGGTATCCCCTATCAAAGGAGAAGTAAGGCGCCTCCATTCCCTCCGCTAGCCTACGGGACACCCTTGGGCAAGGTGGAGTACCCGTTTAGCCCCCCGATCAGGGTTACGTGAAGCCATGGGTGCAGGTGGTGGATGAAGATGCAGAGCAGCCGACAGATAGTTGTAGGTTATGGTCTCCACCTTCACGACGGTAGGCAGAGGATCTCCTTTTTTGAGGAGACAATGGCTACGGTCACTGACCAGTATGGTCACTGCTGGGAAGGAAAGCAATGGCAAACTACCTTCTTTACACATGCCAAGAAAATCATGTTGTGTTCAAAAACAGTTCCAAATGCAGACTGTTACAGTGATCACAGATTAATTATTGGCACATTGAGGGTAAAGTTAAAGAAAGTCAAGTATACAGCAGGAAACCCTAAATATGACTTGTGCAAATTGAAAACTGACAAAGAAATACAAGATAATTTTAACATAGAAGTAAAGAACAAATTTGATTTATTGTCTGATCTAGAGATCCTATTTCAAGATGTAGATGATCAATGGGAAATGCTGAAGAATTCAATCAGTTGTGCAGCAGAAAAAACTATTCCAAAAGTAAAGAAAGTGGGCCGTAAGACATGGATGACTGAAGAAATTTTACAACTAATGGAAACAAGAAGACAGAACAAAAATAATCCTACCAAATATGAAGAAATTCACAGAAAAGTCAGAACCTTATGTAAGGAGGCTAAAGAAACATGGCTTGAGAAAAATTGCAGAGAAATTGAAAACCAACACAACAGTAAAAATGCGAAACTAATGCACAAAAGAATTCAGGAGATTACTAATCAAAGAACACGTACATCAGCAGGCTGCCTAAAGACAAAAGATGGAAGAGTCATAATAGAAAAAGATCAGATTTTACATGTATGGTCAGATTACGTGAAAAACCTTTATGACGATAACAGAGACGAACAATATATTGTTCAAAATAACAATGAAGGGCCAGCAATTTTGAAGACGGAGGTTCAGAATGCTCTTAATCATATGAAATCTGGCAAGACCCCCGGTCCAGACAGCGTCACAACAGAAATGATTAATGCTTTAGAAGAATATGGAATAGATAAAGTTACCAGTCTGCTTAATACAATATATGATACTGGAAATATACCTCATGAGTTATGTAATTCTGTATTTATTGCAATCCCAAAGAAATCAGGAGCCTTGGAATGTGATCAACATCGAACAATTACTATAATGAGTCACATCACGAAGATTTTGCTAAGAATTATCATGCAAAGAGTTAGGAGGAAAATACAACCTGAAATAGGAGAAGAACAATGTGGGTTTGTAGTAGGCAAGGGTACAGTAAATGCTGTGTATATACTGAGAACCGTAATCGAACGTTCTATAGAAGTAAACAAAGATCTACACCTTTGCTTTATTGACTACACAAAGGCTTTTGATAAAGTGAGACATGTCAACATGATAAGGATGCTTGAAGATCTACAAATTGATGGGAAAGACCTTAGACTTGTAAAAAACATATATTGGAAACAACAAGCTGCCATAAGAGTTGATAATGAAGTAAGCCAATATCAGCCTATTAAGAGAGGTGTGAGACAGGGATGTGTAATGTCTCCAGATCTGTTTTCCCTGTACAGTGAAAATATTTTCAGAAATATTGAAAATATGGAAGGAATCAACATTGGGGGACGATGCATCAATAACATTAGATATGCAGATGATACAGTCTTGATTGCAGACAATGAACAGGATCTGCAAAATTTAGTAGATGCGGTTGTTACACACAGTGAACAACAAGGGTTAGAATTAAATTGTAAAAAGACACAGATTATGGTCGTCACTAGGAAGAACGAAATACCACAGTGTAATATACAAGTAAATGGGAATATTCTTCAACAAGTGAATAGGTACAATTATCTCGGAACAGTAATAACATCTGATGGGAGATGCCTTGAAGAGATTAGAACAAGGATCGCCATGGCAAAAGTAGCCTTTAGCAAGATGAAAAACATACTGACCAATAAAAAGATGTCAATTGAAACGAGAAAAAGAGTGTTGAGATGCTACATAGAACCTGTACTTTTATATGGATGTGAAGCTTGGACAATGAGCAGCCAGGCTGAAAAACATCTGATGGCTGTAGAAATGTGGTTTCTGAGGAAAATGCAAAGAATACCATGGACAGCCAGAAAGACCAATGAACAAGTCCTTCAAGAAACAAATGAAGATCGTAAACTGATCAGAGACATTAGACGTAGACAGTCACAATTTTTTGGGCATGTTATGAGAAGAAATGATTTGGAGAACTTGGTGACAACTGGTAAGATCGAGGGGAACAGACCAAGGGGAAGACCTAGAAACAAGTATCTGGATGGCTTGGCCTTGTGGCATGGTCGAGACAGAAACACGGAACTGATCCACGACTCTGTTGATCGAGTGAGATGGCAGAACATGACCGCCCACGCTTACCGGCATGGCACATGATGGATGGATGGATGCATTTTATAAAACTATGTTTACAAAATATAATTTAATATACGACTAATCATCCCAGTCAGTGATTTTACATTTCTTGTGTTTACTGAACTAAATTCCATTTCATTTATTTATAACCGTCCCAGTCACATTTGAAGTGATGTCACCATTTCACGTGTTTTCTGAGACTGTTTTGATTAAATACCATGTAATATAATCACATGACTAATCGTCCTGTCAGTCTGAAGTGACTTCACCATTTCACGTATTTTCTGAAACTATAAACGAAATACTAGTTCAATTAATACTAACATCCCCAGCGTTACCACAGACTGTATACTACTGGACTTGTGTGTAACACGATAACCATTGCTTTGTTGATACCTGCCTGCATCATCTTTCTCTACTACAGGTAAGCCACATCAGTTGATTTAAGTCATTTGCATGTTTAGTATGTCTTAATGGAATACCCGCGAGGAAAGTTAAGCAAGCTTTAGTTTATTTTCTTGTACTCATAGCAAAAGTTGGTGAGGTTTAGTGTGCTGAATTCAGCTTCAGCAATACTGTAGAGATATCCTGGTCTTTGGTATTGTAATCGACGTCTGTGTTCTACGGGTAGTGGGCGCAGATTCACAATCACGAAAAACAGTGTTTAAAGTCAATCGCATACGATGTAAGGGCAGAAAGCTTTACTTTGATTTTCATAATGATATGAGCGTCGAACGGTTCGATTACAAATGCAAATTAAAAAAAAAAAATACTTGTTTGCAGAACGTTACAATCATCTTCAGTCTTATTGACTGCCATTTACCTGGACATATTACGTTGATAGTCCGACTAAAGGCAGTGTGGAATGAACCCAAGATCCCACCGTTAGCGCACATAAATTTTTCCTAGAAAATCACAGCTTTTACATTTTGGAGTTGATTGCGACGTCCTGTAAAGGACATGCAACAAACATTTGGTATTGTATTTTACTGAAATAGTTTATTGTACAGTACTGAAACATAACAAGAAAATTAGAATCAGTAAAACAGAGGTAATGCCTATAACCAAAGAAGAAAACAAAAACAACAAAGATTCATCTAAAAGAACGCCCCATGGAACAAGTAAAGAACTTCAAGTACTCAGGAAGTATAGTTAGTTAGCTAGTTAATCGACAGATCATCCTCATTGCACATCGAACCACTCAGTTCATAAGTGCTCGGATCCCTTAGACAGTAAATCCCGCAGCGTGTAGCGGCTAACAACACTAGTTCTGTGTTGGTTTATTCATCCTCTTTGGCTTTCTGCGTAGTGTTCTTGTTTCGCCACACCTCTTTTAATTTGCTGTTCTCGCATCCTGACCATGGTTTTAGATTCACAGTCATTACTTGGTTCTTGCGAACGACTTACTTCTCGTAATGCATTCAGAATGTCAGCCTGGTCCATGGCATGTCCGCCTTCCACGTAGCCTTACCTGCGAGCTTATCAGCCCGCTCATTTCCTTGTACACCCGCATGCCGAGGCACGAAAATGAAACTAATCTTTGCCAGCCGAGACCGCTCAAGAGACAGCAACCACTATCTTCGGATCCATCCCATTTCTATCTTCTTGAGCATGCTCATTGAGTCGCTCGCTAAGGAAACATGCTCTAGTGAATGTCTGTGTCTCGAGCCATGTCATTCCTTTACTTACTGTCATGTCTTAATTAGTCGGGCTACTTGTGGTCAAAGCAAAAGCACCAGAATCTTCCTTCACAATTCTCCCTCCGACCTGAGCCATAAAGGCATATGAACTTCTCACTCGTCGAACGACCGACCCGTCTGTGTAAATGACAACATCACCGTCTAACGAATTCTCGAAGATCAACGCATGTACTTCCGCCTCCACAGCAACCGGATTTTCTTGTCTGCATTTTCTGTATAGTTGGATGCAAACTGAAAAGGGCGTACATAAATCTGTTTGCACCTGTACCCACTCCTCGCCAAGTTCTAAGGCCTCAAGTGAACACACCTGTTGAAGAATGTCTTCGGCTTGACCCATCCACTATCTTCCTCTTTTTTAACAAATCTGCTGCTCTTTACCTTCTTAATTTCACTATGCAGTGGATGCTGTTTGTTTGCATTGACTCTGAGGTAGGCACGTGCTATTCAAATTTGTGTTCTGTCTCCAATAGATTGGAAAATCAAGAAGATAGCGCATTGCCCTGCATGCTGTATCTCTTGTACATCCAAGAATAATACGCATAGCTTCGTTCTGTATCCTGCCCATCCTTTCCATCTACTTACGGCTGAGAGTTAGGATTGCCATCGCATACTTAAAAACAATCATGACCAGACCCTCGTATAGAAGACATAAATGGCGCTGCTCACAGTTTGCTGGCCCCATCACCCCGCATCGCAGCCAAACTCCGCTTGGCCTTTGTTATCACCTGGTCTATGTGCTCATTAGAATCAAGGCTTAGATCGTATCACCAGGTAATTCATTGCATGCGTTTCGCCACTGTTTCTGAACACAGATTTGCAGTTGGTGGAGTGTTGACAATATGGTTATTCAAAGAAAACCATGTCACTGCTGCCTTCGTTGGGTTGGCCATTGCCCCAGATTCCACACACCAAGTGCTTATGTGATTTAGTTTTGTTTGTAGTTTCATAGCAAACCAATCTCTATCCTTATCCCAACGATACACTAACACATCGTCGGCATATGACAGTGTCCTCCCCGGTCCAGTGATCTGCTCGCTGGTAATTTCTCACACTGTAGGCGTTGAAAAGTACCGGAGATAATGGTGATCCATGTGGCAGGCCCGGGTATATTGTTGTTGGTTTAGAAGTCAAATTGCCACATCTAAAAACTGCTTTCCGTTGGAAGAGGGCTGCAGCGATCCAACTAAGGAGGAATGGACTTATCTTGAGCTCAAGCAGCTGAATCTTCAAAAAAATCAAACGATACTCTATTTTAAGCATCCTCAAGATCAATCCCCTCAGGACATGTTTCAATGCCTGAGTGGAAACCTTCATAGACATCATAGGCAAAAACTGCTGCATTGGTCCAGGTTTCTCTGTTTGGACGGTAGCCCACCAAGGATAGGTGGGAATCAACCTTGCCTCTCTAGCTGGCTTGATATTTTCTTGGAAATTAACTTCTCCAGCAGCTTGCCTATTGTATTTTGCATGGTTATTACTCGGTATCCCTGAATTTTTGTGAGGTATTGTAGTAGTTGTTCTGCTACATATTACCAATGTAAAATAGCACAATGTAATGCAGCCTGCTCCGTGGCGAAGGAATAGCGAACGCAGTTCGTAATCCGGCATACCCACATTCGAAACACTAGCTGCGGGCAATATGGTAGCAGACCGCCTTGCGTTGGTTTTATACGGCCCTTCAGAGAGCAATGACAAATACTGAACGTAAACTTGCCTAAAGATCACAACAGCAAACAATACTGATGTTGATTGCGACGTCCTGTTAAGGATATGCAACTAGCTAACTAATGCAGCATTACAGAACACAATTACGAAAAATACAAAACTTTGCGGCGACTAGCCTTCATCAGTAAACAAATACATAAACAAAACACAACATGTTGGTTTTTTTTTTTTCATATGTTGTTTGTCCATCAAGAATGATGATGACCATTCATTTCATCCAGTGGGGTTTAAGAATGACTTGCGCGATGAATTGAATTAAAGTGAGGAAGAGTTGCGCAATTGGTCGATCTCACTCTCGCCCGAGTCCATCTGAGTCCAGTGGCAAGACAAGTCAAGACGACTGGAGACGAATACAGGTGCAGTGAATAACCAGGGCGCTCTACAACATATAATCACGGAAAAGACCCTCCACTGACTACATTAAGGCATAAGAACGGGATGAGAAGAATGAAAAGATGACACCATTAGAACAATTAAGAGAATAAGAAAACTTAAAAAAATGTTTTTGCCCAGGCTGTGTTACTAACATGCATTTCACATTGATACTCTTATATAGACAGCCGTGCGAGTATGTGGTGCCATGGGGTCCGGAGTAGAGGATATGTTTCGCCTTCTTTTCCTGTTGGATTCTTATAAGTAATACATATTGTGCGGCGCTCTGCTTACATATTATATAGAATTGTACTGAAACACTGTATTGTCACCATCATCATACTCATCATCATTATCAGCCAGCATGCCCTTTGCAGAACGTGGCTCTCATCACGTCACGCTGTGAAGATGCTCGATCCCGTATCAGTCACCCCGACTCACACATTTCCATGGACCAAGGTGTCTTCAATGTCCTGGGTCCAGCTACTTGCTGATCAACCCCAGCCTCTTCCTCCAGGAATCGTATCTTCCATTGCTGTTCTGTCCCAACCACTGCGACGTTTTATGAACTAAAGTAGTTCAGCTTGCGAGACATGGTCCTGCTCATGAGCCAGCTTTCTTATATTGCACATCTTCCACAGCGTCGGTATTTTTCGTCTTCTTTTCCTATAGCATTCTAAGTATTGTACTGTATCATTTACCCGACGCTAACCATTTCAGAAGATAAGGGAAATTAAAGAAGTAACTCACTGTCAATATTGAGCCGATTAATCGGCTCTTCGTGGTTTAGGGGAGTTCAATTGAGCAGATATCGACTCACGGCAGTGAATCAGTTAAGTTCAAAAGCCACAATAAATATTGCAGTGCATTGTGCTTGTACTACCTACCGTGCCAGTGATTATGAGTTTGAATCCGTTTCTATCTGGGGTTTTATTTTAGTGATGTGCTGGTTAATTCAGTGTAAAACAGGTACCATTCAATTGCCTGGACAGTAAAGTCAGCCGGTGTGACATTTGCCACATACAACATCCAGCGCCGCTCGATCTCGGTGTATTCATTTACTTAATTTACCTCGAAGCAGTTTCTTGCTATGAGCCTGTGTTATTATAGCGACATCACATTCTGTAGGTCTGAGAGCAAGGAGGAATAGCTGGCCATTCTTATCCTCACTTTTGGCAAGCGACTAGCCCAAGCGTTAACCCATGTAAAATATTATATTGCGCTGTACTTATGTATTGTACGAAACTGAAATATCGTGTTCCACTATACCTAAATAGTATCGTGTTATGTACTGTACTGTATTTTCAGACCTCTGCGACAACAGGATAGAATTAGACTACATCTCTGCCTAATGGCGTCGTCTTGTCTAACATCAGTCTGCTTGTTACTGTGGGAAGTTCTCGTCTTTAAAGATAACTTAGAGTCGAATAAACGTCTCCAGGACACGGCGTTCAACAACTCGGTGAGTGACATCCTAAAGCAATACTATCACAGTAAAAGAAAAATGAAGGCACAAACAATAGAGTGCAAAATATTTTTAACTAGAATATTTCGCTGCATCTTGGCAGGTGCCTATTGAAGAAGTCACACAACATAGACTAAAGCAAAAAGATACACCCTGCAAGCTGAAAAGCGTGGTCTAATGGATAAGAATGCGCGTTCTTAACTATCCAGTGTGCTGATGCCGAGTTATGGGATTCAACCCCTACACTGGATAGTTTGACAAAAATTTTGACGTCTTGTCCTTGACTTGGGAATGTAAATTACAAGCACCTCTGAAGTCGGAATGTGTTAGCATTATGATGGTGAGGGACACTGGTTACAGTAATTTTTTTTTTTTTTTTTAAATTCGCATATTCTTTACGGGACATCGCTTGTCAACAGCAGCATCTTTCAGCTGTCTGTTGATTTCTTGGCAAGATTACGCTCAGTAGTTTGCCATTGCTTTCTGAGCGGCCGGCTCAGTTATCCCGCAAGTCACCAGCGGGGGTCGAACCGCTGCCAGCTCTCGCCCGCTACGAGACTCTGCGTGATAAACGGGATTACGGAGAAAGTGTTGTAACCCCTCAGCCAGAGAGACCGGCGGTTACAGTAATAGGGAAAGCTAATCCACACGCAAAATGCAGCTCAGTGCTACTAGAAATAATGTAAATAGACTACGCTTAAATTCAAAGCGAGCGAGCCAGCGAAAAAAAAAAAAATGACAACACGCATATTCCCAAAGTAATGCAAATTGCCTACCATGGCAGTTTGAAACCGACTTTTGCGTGCCTTGTTTACACGGAGTTGACTTTGCCGTATGAATAACAATGGCCTCGGCTAATCTTAGTAAAGTAAGTAAAGGCATTTCTTTAAGATGCCTAAGGCACACTGAGCATATAGAGCTAGACCAGTGGTTCTCAACCGGTGGGGAATTCCCCCCCCCCCCCCCGGGGGAAGTTTAGGGTTTCCGGGGGGGGGGGGGGGAATTAAGATTATTTCAAGATCGCATTAATACAAGAACCGATTACTTGGTATTGTTTTTCCCTACAGACTTTACGGTTCTGTACGTCTCACCCTTCTAAAATTCAATTTATAAAGTAAGTAGACCCACAAATCATGTTTTATGTGAACGTCTAGACTTGTTTTAGTATGTGCTATTAAATTTAGCTTCCATTATTACGTATACTGTGTAGGGGCGGGGAAGGGACTTTTAGGTAGGAAATAGGAAAGGGGGGAATGACGTTCTGAAAATATGGTGAAGGGGGGCACGGGCCAAATTTTTAGGTAGGAAGTACGAAAAGGGGGGGGGGGGATGACGTTCTGAAAATATGGTGAAGGGGGGCACGGGCCAAAAAAGGTTGAGAACTACTGAGCTAGACTCATGTTTTATACCTCTGAAGTCGGAGTCAGTTCCCCTGAAGACAACGGACACTGTTAATAGTGAAAACTAATCCACACCTAAAATTCAGTCCAGCACTACTAGAAGTAGTGTGTATGAACTATGCTTGAGTTCAAAAGCGAGCGAAAGCAAAAAGAAAAAAATATATAGAGAGAGAGCTAGACTCTTGTTGTGTAAACCAAACTGCACTTAGTGGCTGATGTGGTCGGTATCACGCCGACCGCCTTTTCTTCTTAATACATTTCCTGGTACCCATTTTAGTCTAGGTTGACGTGGGAGCACAGCCCAAATTTAAACTATTGAAACCAGGCTGGTGCGGATCGAACTCAAACCCCCAGTGCGGCAGGCAAGCGGCTGACCGCTACATTACCACAGTTTGAGCTAATATTATGTGTTTGGTTGACACTCGCTAGCTTTGAACTCAAGCGTAGTCCATACGCATTACTTCTAGTAGTGCTGGACTGAATTTTGCGTGTGTGATTAGCTTTCCCTATTAACCAGTGTCTCTCGCCATCAGGCCGAACCCAGTTCGACTTCATAGGTACGTGTAATTTACGTCCCCAAGTCAAGGACGATAGATCGACATTTTAGTCAAGTGTCCTGATGTAGTGATGAAACCCCTTACCTCGGCATTAGCACACCGGATGTTTAAGAACACGCGTTCTTATCCATTCGGCCACGCTGACAGACGAGCTAATATTAACATGATATAATTGTAAAAATAGACAGTTTACATTCGCGTATAGTCTAGCTGTGTATAGCTGTGTGTATTGAAGAGATGTATTGTGTTTATTTTCTTGAAATCAGATTGGCTGTCGTCTGCTGATTGTGTTGACAAGATATGCTGAACTGGCCTCCTTCATGTGGATGTTCATTGAGGGATTTCATCTGCATCGGCTGCTAGTTCGTGCTTTCTCAATACCCAAAACAATGTTTCCCTACTACATTTTTGGTTTCGGTAATGCTAATAAATATAATTATATATGTAATGTTAAAACATATCATTATAACGGTAATGTTAACAAATATAATTATATCCGGTAATGCTAACAAATATACGGTTTTGTGTCGATGGAGTTATGAATGCAATTCACACTCCCGCAAACAACGTTTGAAACACGGCTGTGAGCGATTTGGAAGCAAACCGCCATACTCTGGTTTTCATACAGTGGTATGAGTGCCGGTCGTTCAGAAAGCAATTGTAAATTACTGAACATAAACTTGCAAATAAACTACAAACAGCCAAAACATAATGGGATCGACTGTGACGTCCTGTAGATAATAAATTAACTAACGAATAAATGTAATTATATCGGTAATGTTTCCAGGCGTATACACATGCAATTATATCGGCGACATTAACAACATGTAAAAATATAATTACTTCGGCAATATGCATAAAAATATACAACTATCAATATATCGGCAATGTTAACATACACATATTCAATTACATCGATAATGTTAACATACATCACCCGTGTGTTGCCGGGGCCATAAGGGAAGCAAAGAATAGCAACACTGTAGCCTACCAGGCATGTCGTAAGAGGCGACTAAGGAGGCTTGATGGTTCCGTCGCCCTGCTACTGAGTGAGTGCGTGGCGCGACACTGTGAGCTGTGAGTTTCGTGTGAAATGCTTCTGAATCTGCCCGAGGTTTTTTGGAACGTGACTGCATGTTCGGAGCGATGGCAGCTGGCTATGTCCCAGAGTTGACCGGTTTTTGCCTTATGCAGAAATGCGTGGCTGCTGGGCTTCTGGTTGACTGCCACTGCCATCGACGATGAACTATTTTTTTTGGTACTGTGTGGGTGAACATCTAGGAAACATCCAGACTGCCGATTCCATCAGAGATGAACTGGATCGGACTAGTGGAGGACTATTGTGTTGACATTCTGGCGGCGGCATTATGCACAGTCTATCTGTGCGGGCTGTTGTTTGTCGAGACTCCTGTCTTTTCCACTTTTCACATTGGGCAGTGGGAGGCGTTTTGTGTGATATTAACTGGCACAGGAACGGAGCAAAATGGGGACGACCCGTTGCTGTGAGATTGGAACCGCGACTAACTAACTAACTAACTAACTAACTAACTAACTAACATACATACATATACAAATATAATGACATCGATAGTACTTTCGCAGCTAAGGATGTGAAGTGTTAGATCTTCACATATATTAGGTTACGATTATAATGAGATTAGTTAATTGCTAAAAAGAATAAGAAACAACAACAAAGAAAAAGACACAGGAAGAATCTGCTGAGGGTATGTGAAGTGCTAGGACCATCCCATGTTGCAGCACTGAGAGCGCGGAGGAATAAATGGTCAGGTGTTTCTTCCCTTAGCGAGCGGGGCGTGAGGCATTGAACCCTTTCAACCGTGTTCATACCCATATCAGTGTAACGTTATAGCCAATACACCAACGTACCCACTGATGAGATTAGTGTGATCAGTTAATTTCCTCGTTGCCACTTCATCTCCAGACAACTTACCAAAACGCATAGTAAACATTTGTATTGACTGGTAGTGAATTCGTAGCAATGTTTGGGTTCCATAATTCATACTCCGCCCTTTTGTATTCTGTCAATTAATTGTCTTTTTCTCCTGCGTACAGTCTAACATTTTATGAGAGTTGTCGCTTTATTCTTATTGAAAACGAGAGGAATTTAGGATGAGCAAAGTTTGCAAATGGAGACTTATATCCATACACGATTGATCGTTTCATTTAGGCTGTGAACATGAGCCAAGCTAGACACTGGTTTTTGAATACATATACGGTTTATTACTAGAGGTTTCGCGCGAGCCATGTTTCACACTTGTATGTTTATACATAAACGATTTATTGTTAATAGTGCGTTCACAAATGTTTACCCCCGTGAAAAATCCACAACTCAGTAACCAACTGAGGGGAAATGATGAAATTTAGCATATAACCTTATCATTATGTACACCCAGCAAAAATATTTTAGTTCTGGAGATTGTACTGCAGATGTCAATTTTTGTGAATATGCGGCATATAATTTACGGGTCAGCAATGAAGTGCATGCTATGAAAGTTATTACATTTCCCATGGAAACATCAGCGTTGAATAATAAATATTATCCGTGGTGCACGGAACTTCCTTCTGAGAAGGACGTCACATAGTGGAAGAATACGCTACGCGTCGTTACCAGAATTGACGTGCATTACAGTGAAACATGTTTGTTAGCGTGAATTCAATACATTTTCGCCAAAACATGAAAGAAATTTCTCCGATTTCCAAGATTTCAGTTGCCTTCGAACCTATAAAATAACATTCCTTGGGTGGGAATAAATATAAGATTGAGCGTGTCCACTGGACCAGCAGGCATGCTTGCTAGCCACTCGCTATCGTTACTCCCCAATCCTGTACTCATCATCACTATCATCTAGTTGTTTATCCTATGCAGAATATTCTCCCCATGCCATTCTTTCATATTTTTCCTCTATCATACACCATATGATATGCCTCTGTTCCATTGCTTAAAAAGAACGTACATGTTCTTTTCTGAACGTTGTAATCAACCCTAGGCCCTGTTGGCTATTTGCCATTTCCTAGACAAGTTTATGTTCAGTGTGGTTTTTGAACGATACGTTAATTTTACTTACCTGCAAAAATGTTAATCTCTACTGAATGTAAAATCTCTTACTAAACTGCAAAAATGTTAATCTCTACTGAATCCTTGTTGCGACTGAAACAACATAAGAAATGAACACATATACCCATTGACAAACAATGGAGACTAGGGACAGAAACAGAAACAAGAAAACACAACAGGAAATAAATTGACTATATTTAATCTAATGTCTAGCGTGTCTTCTTGCTCCACTCTCTATTTTTCATTGCCTTCTAAGGCACCAATGTATCTCAGCGCATTTATTTCTGATTGCCTTGCTTTTATATCTTTTCTTTCGATTTTTAGTCCCTAAAAGAAATTGTTGAAATATAAATAGTTAAGCTAGAGATCCGATGACTGTTGTGATTGTTCACCTCTAACTATCCCATAATTCTAGTCTCATATACGTTGTTATTCTATAGGAAGCAAGATTTCCCCATAATATCGCCATTAGAGGAGCAAAGCCCTGGAGTGGTGACCTGAAGCTTGCTGTGTGGCTAGGAAACCATGCTTTCGGATTTGCATATAGGTGGATATTGAAAATTGACGCGCTCCCAAGTCGACTCAGCTTAAAATGAGTACCAGAAAATGCATTGGGAAGTAAAGGCGGCCTGTGTAATATTGACTACATCACCCCTATGTTCCGATTGTGCACCATACGCCCAATACGCCTCAAAGCTTTCATAAGCATGGGTTCCTTACTGTCAGAGTGATAGTGTTTCACTTTAATTCATCAAATGGCAAAATTACTATTCATTAGTTGTGCATTGCTATTTTTATTACAAATATGAAGTTTAAAATAAGAGTTGGAAGTATTCACCATTCATAATCTGCAGCCTACAAGAGTACCTCCTGCCTATTTTAACCTCGGTGACTCCATCATAATTATTTTCGTTTTGCTGATTTATTAAAAAAATAACATGCTAATTAATTAAATTACAGAATGGAAGGTTAACCATGCTTGCACGGGAATCTATGATTGTGCCTGGTATGTCTAATAACCTCAATGACTCGTTCATGGTTTCTTTCATTTATTGAAATGTTAGGAAAACAAGTTAAAATAAGTGTTGGGAAAGTTGATATTTCTTGCTGTGAACTTGACAACTGCACTAATTAACAAATTGGCTTATTCGCTTTTAGTTCAGTATTGATAACTTTATCACAAACTCATAATTTACATTCAGAGGTATATGAGCCTTCTCGTTGAAAAGGCAGGCACAGATGAGTTAGCATTAATTTCATCATTTTAATTTATTCAGCCTCTGAAGCTATCTTATGTAACCGTTTCTGGGACACACTTTCTATTTCTGTACTCTGGGAAATCAGATAGTCTGATCATTAAGTTATATGGTTCAACATGTACGTCATATCTACGTATCTATAGATCATCGCAATCATTCAAAGCCATCTTCGCAGTGAGTGTTGACGATACAAGATCTCCGGCAGTTTCTGTCCCGATTCTTCGCTTTATACACTCTCTCATGATGTATCTTGACCATATCTTAATTTCGTGTGTCCATTTTTATTTTTGACACCGTCTAGCTCTTTTCCCACAGCGTTTCCCTACATAACGGCTTTCAGCAGAATGTTATATGCTTTGATTTGAGAAAAGAACGAGGGGCGTTCAGAAAGTTATGCACCACAATAGTTTTCGGAAACTATTTGTTGGAAACATGGCATGACATGGCACGTAATGGGTGGGTGGGTGGATGGATGGATGGATGGATGGATGGATGGATGGATGGATGGATGGATGGATGGATGGATGGATGATGTGAATCTTGTGGAAGTGATGCCAAGAGGTGAGACAATCAACTGTGAAGTTTACATCAAAACAAGAACAAAATTCAATAAGCTATTCCGCAAAATTCGGCGGAATTCGGAATTAAAAACAATAAACATGAACATTTCTACTTAAACATACTTTTATCTCCCCACTTATTTCAATTTATACGGTCTAGCGCTAATACGAAGCAAGTGCATGTGTGCCTCGACTCTATCATGTATTGTCCCGCTCACATAGCCATAACTTCACCGCATGAATCACACTTTCATCATCAAAGAACCTTGCACCTAACAGTGGACAGAGAGGAGTGACGAGAGGATCTGGCTGACGATCGACGCTCAGAGGAAAGGCGAGACGGACATATAATCAGACTGCTACTGGTACTATTAGTGTTGGAACTCTTCGCTGACTGCTGAGGATGGGGACGGAGCGCTCATGGGAATGCCCCGAATGCTGTGAGGTCAGTTCCTAAATCAATCAATCAATCAATCATGTGACGCCGAATTCTGCGAAATAGCTTATTGAGCTTTGTTCTTGTTTTGATGTAAACTTCACAGTTGATTGTCTCATCTCTTGGCATCACTTCCACAAGATTCACATCATCCATCCATCCATCCAGCCATCCATCCTTCCATCCATCCATCCATCCATCCATCCATCCATCCATCATGTGCCATTGCCGATAAACGTGGGCGGTCATGTTTTGCCATCTCACTCGATCACCAGAGTCGTGAATCAGCTCCGTGTTTCTGTCTCGACCATGCCACGTGGACAAGCCATCCAGGTATTTACTTCTCGGTCTTCCCCTTGGTCTCTTCCCTTCGATCTTGCCAGTTGTCACTAAGTTCTCCAGTTCATTTCTTCTCATAACATACCCAAAAAATGTTGACTGTCTACGTCTAATGACTCTAATCAATTTACGATCTTCATTTGTTTCTTAAAGGACTTATTCATTGGTTTTTCTGAATGTCCATGGTATTCCTTGAATTTTCCCCAGAAACCACATTTCGACAGTCATCAGATGTTTTTCAGCTTGTCTGCTAATTGTTGACGCTTCACATCCATACAGGGACGCAGAGGAGTTTCCAAGGCACCAGGGCCAGTTTCTGTACTGGCCAAGACCTACTAACACGTCCTAGCCGTGCGTCCTGGGCAACAGGTGCCTTCGGGGTCCTGGCTAAAGTAGTAGGATCGCTGTTTCTTCCGAAGTCGGAGAGTATCTGCCTGCACGGCGAGTAACCACCAGTCTGCAGACCAATAAGCCAGACATGGGACAACGGATAATCACGCACACCTCAGGTCTGTTATGACATCACACGGATGTTGGACAACAGGATGTCTTCATCCGACATACAGGACTTCAAGCTGGAGTTCACAGCTAGCGAACACAAGCAAGCAAGCAAGCACATCCATACAAAAGCATTCCATACTATGTAGCACCTCAACACTCCTTTTCTTGTTTTAATTGATATCTTTTTATTTGTCAGTATGTTTTTCATCTTGCAAAAGGCTACCTTCGCAATGGCAATTCTTGTTCTAATCTCTTCAAGGTATCTCCGATCAGATGTTACGACTGTTCCGAGATAACTGTACCGATTCACATGTTTAAGAATATGCCCATTTACTTGTATATTACATTGTGTTATTTCGTCTTCCCAGTGACGACCATAATCTGTGTCTTCATACAATTTAATTCTAACCCTAGTTGTTCACTGTGTGCAACAGCCGCATCTACTAAATGTTGCAGGTCCTTTTCATTGTCTGCAATCAAGACTGTATAATCTGAATTTCTAATGTTATTGATATATCGTCCCCCAATGTTGATTCCTTCCATATATCCTATATTTATGAAAATATTTTCACTTGTACAGGGAAAAATGATCTGGAAACATTACACATCACTATCTCACACCTCTGTTAATAGGCTGATATTGACCTACTTCATTATCAATTCTTATGGCAGCTTGTTGTTTCCAATATATGTTTTTTTACAAGTCTAAGGTCTTTTCCATTAATCTGTAGATCTTCAAGCATCCTTATTATGCCGATATGTCTCACTTTATCGAAAACCTTTGTGTAGTCAATTAAGCAAAAGTGTATATCACATGTGTCAAACTCAAGGCCCGAGGGCCACATCAGGCCCGAGAGGTCTCAACCGACATACAAATATATTCGGCCCGAAAGAGAATTTTAGGCAAAAATATATTTTAATGACCACGATATAAAGTGCAAATCAAATTCCCAAATTAGCAGCCTTGCCTAATGATAGGCTATCTGAGAGCGTTCTCGCTTCGATCAGAATAAACGAACATAAAAGTTATGTAGTGAGTGGATGTTCGTCGTTATGGTGACCTAGAAACGTTCTGTTGCTCGTTTTGGATTGGCGCATAAGAAATGAAAGTAGTGTACGGTCAGGATACTACATCACCTTTTCTCGCTACGGCTAACCTGATATCAATCAAGCGACTGTCGGTAGTTGCACACTCTTTTTTTAAATCAAAGCTAGCCTTTAAAATGACAAAGAGAAAAGTTGATTCTGAAAACAGAGCCTTTCAGAAAGCTGCTGGGAGGCTGATTATGTGTTTACTGATATTGGCAAACCTGTGTTTCTAATTTGTGGAGATAATGTGGCTGTGATCAAAAATATAATCTGAGACGGTACTACGAGACTAAACATCAAGACAAGTTACACTGCCTGAAAACAGAGTAGAAGCTACATAAGGTTGAAGAATTAAAGAGACATCTAACATCACAGCAGATGTTTTTCACGAAAGCAAAATCACAAACTGAAGCTGCTGTGAAAGCTCAATGACACAGATCATTACTCCCAAGATAAACGAAATTGTAGCCAAGAAAAGATGCCAAACATCGTGCTCTAACAACTGACATAAGAGTGAAAATGTGTATACCAATAAATTTTTATTATTAAAACTTTTTTTCTGTTTTAATTTATATTAATATTTTAAAAAGGTTTAATTTTCGGCTGATTTAATGATTATCCTGTTCGACCCGCAACCTTACGTGTGATTTGAGCTATGGCACGCTGAGCGATTGAGTTTGACACCCCTGGTGCAGACCTTTGTTTACTTCTATAGGGCGTTCAATTACTGTTCGCAGTATATACACAGCATTCATTGTACCCTTGCCTTCTACAAACGCACATTGTTGGTCTCCTATTTCAGGTTGTATTTTCTTCCTAACTCTTTGCATGATAATTCTTAGCAAAATCTTCGTGATGTGACTCATTATATTAATTCTACGATGTTGATCTCATTTCAAGGCTCCAGATTTCTTTTGGGATTGCAATAAATACAGAATTACATAATTCATGAGGTATATTTCCAGTATCATATATTGTATTCAGCAGTTTGTAACTGTATCTATTTTATATTCTTCTAGAGCATTAATCATTTTTGTTCTCCCCCCCCCCCCCCCCCCCCCCCCCCAAAAAAAAAAAAAGACAGTGATCGTAATATTTCCATATTTGTTAGGGATGCCTTGAAATTTCTTTCTTTTTCGTGATTATGAATTATGCCATTCCATTAACAGTATTTTCGTCTCAGAATCAAATAATGCGCCCACAGACAGGTAAAGGTCTTTGATAAACAGGTCTCCTCCATCAGCATCAATACGCTCCAATATTTCAGGGGGAAAATGCTTTCCTTTCCAATCTGAGATTTGGCGGAACCCATCTGTCGCAAACATTTGAAAATGAGAAAGTTTTGAACATTTTAATCACACTTCTCTTGCTGATTGGCAGCAGCAGGGCCAACTGTTGACGTGCAATTCTAGCATCACGAATAATAGTATCAGCGCCGTTCAAAATGTCTGAGCCAGTAGCCGTGGCAGAATGTCCAGAGCGTGGAAAATGATGCAGCTCCGCCACCTCTTTCTAAAGCTGCAATTTTCTGTGCCAAGTGACTGACGGTGCTTCTACCCATTGCACAATTTCCGTACACAGCACACTAACGTTTGCGAATGTCCACCACTGTTTCTATTTCCGCAAAGACAAAATTATATTACAAATGGTTGTTTGTATCGCTATTTTAACGGATTACTGAAGCTCTTCTAATTGTCTAAGTGGTTATTTATTATTCGCTAAGAGAAAAAAAATAAACGCGTGGTATATTACTTTCCAATCGACACTAAAATTTTGTCTCTGTCGTTTTACTTCCTTATGTGCCTGTTAGTCCTTCTAAAAAAAACTCGCCACATGCTTCTGTGGATCCAGATTTTGCAAGCCTCACTTACATATTTCCTTTTTTCAGTCAATGTCCATGTTTCCAAAATCCACGCATCAAAGTTGAATATATGCATAAAAAATGGTTGCTGCTGGGTTCATACCCAGAGCTAAATATAACTAGGAAGTTCGATTACAGGAACGACACGCGCGGATACAAGCGAACGTTTCCAACAGTCTTTTTCAATGAAACTAACAACAACAAGCACATCCCTTTCACACACATGAATACTTAGCAAGCAAAATGGAATATCGCAATTCTTACCCTCCCCCCCCCCCCCCCCCCCCCCCAAAAAAAAAAAAAAAGAAGTAATCCATAGGTTTCTCGGAATATATATTTAACGTTTGTTAATATTTCTGTCAGCGCCGAATGTTGGGCGGCGCTCACCAAACCCAACACCCTACATTTTGCAAACGGCTTCAGGCGGAGGATCGCAACTTTGAAAGTACAAGCATTATCCCGGTGCGAGGAAATGCAACCAAAAGACTAAATGTCGTGGCAGGGCAGACCAGGTCCTAAGCCTTGGTTGGCAACTGGCCTAGGATTGAAGCTCTGACAGGCGGACAGTTAGAACACTGCTTTGCTGATCCGGCAGCTTCTGTTGCTTCTTTTGTTCCAGATGTAAAGGTATTACCTTTCATATGGAGTAAACTAGGCAGGCCGAGATAGGGATATAGGGATCATGATGTATAGGCAACACATGGTCTTTACAATTCAGCCCACGTTGTGTGCTATGGAGAGGTATAACTTCAGCCCTGGTCTTAACCGGTCTTGGAATCAAAGCGAGGGGCAGAAGTTGCGGGTTATAGGTCCTTGTAAATTCGCGTAGACAGGGGCACACAAGTTGCCTTTGACGAGGGGAGACACCTACAGGTGTCAATAATCAGCCTCACGCTGAGCAGTCCCCAGCCATTTTGGTGTTGATCATGACGCTCAGTCTGTCTGCTTCAATGGGTGCATGGGGGTTAGGACGAAATTTGGATCGCAGGCTGCAAAACTAACTCACCAGGCACTAAACGAGAGAAACCTTTAAACAGCTTTCATATGCTGTGTCTGTGTTGTCGTCTTACTATCTAGGTGACTGGTTGGGTTCACACAGGTATTAATAACACAAGCAATCAAACTACTTTGCTGTAATATAGCCTATTTATTGTGGCTATACAGTTAACATCATATCACATTGTTCATTGACATTAAACCATTATACATTTATAATCATGTCACATCCTAGCACACTATCTAGTCTATAATATGAAGATCTACAGAGTCCCTCTCAGGCAGACCCTTGTTGCCTGTCGCGAGTCCAATCGCCCTCTGTTGGTCTCCCGCGTGTCGCTATTCGACGGGCGGTAACTCTGCCCGAGTTCCTCGTGGACCCCGCTTCAGGCGGGTCATCTCAATGTCCACGGAACCCTGGACTCGGTGACTCTTGTTCTAGAAAGCTCTGGACGTTTCTTGTCCAGAGCGACTTGGTTATCTTTCTTGGGCTGGAGTTGCAGCCCTCTAATTCTTTCTGGTGATTAGCTTTAGGTGAGAAGTTGACAGGATTCCCTCCCCCCTTCCTGAAATGGTTTGTTATAGGGTAATTAGATTTGTTCTAATTCTGTCATCGACTCACCTAAAGTTGGGGTTTATAGTTTGGTGGAAAGTAACCTGGCAACTCACATAATGGTATTAGCAACTCATGTATTCTTTCATACACCACTTCTCTGATTTGCTAAGAGAGACCATCCTGTCTCTCGTGTATCTAACCATGCTTATCAGACCGAAGTTACGTGGCGTTTTAATAGTTGCATTAGCAACTCGCCCTTCTCACGCACCCTACTGGTGCCCAGACAATTAATCTCTGGTTACAGAGAGTTAACAGGACCGAAGTCCTGGCTAGTTAAGTACACCTTCAAATCTTGATTCGTGTGTGTATTTCAATACACTTTTACTCTCGTATGTTATCTAATGTTACATGTGTAGTTACGATGTTCTTTTCTCCCCCTGAAACTACATGTGTCCCTGTTGGCTTGTTAGTGTGTCTGAATAATCAGTTGATACTCCTAATAAAGTGATTGTATTTTAAATTGAACGTGTTGAGTTATGAGGTGTGTGTGTGTGCTAAATGGGTGGTGTGTTTCCAAGCGTCACGAGTTGGGATAACCTCAATCATGAGTTATGCACTACATGATCGGCTATTCCAAGTAGTGGTGCTTAGACTATTTCCTAATGTTAACCTAAGTAAATTCACTAAGTATATTAACTAGTTACTAAGCTAAGCTAATTCCTAAACTAAGTTCTATATATGTACTACCAAATTAGACAAGTCACATAGTTTTACATCAAAGACGCAGACAAATTAAAATAATACGTGTTGCGTACAATTTGTCCGCCAAGTGTATCGTTCTCTTATTTAATACTTCTATACACTGATTCATTCGTCTTTCATACACAATAGTATTTTGTAAAAATATATATTTTTAAGTTAAGGTAGTTATTATTGCCCTTGGAAAATGTGGGCTAGGCGATATTTGCCCTTTAAGAAAATACGTACTTTTTGTGCGATGAACGAAACTTAGGTTACAATTTAACTAGAGACAATTGTATAGGACGGGTTTTCTTGGCCTATGAATGGCACCGCCTGTATTATTAAAGTAGACTATGTACAAGTGACAGGTTAACATTCTATATATACATAAGAAATGGAAATATAATACATATTAAACTAATTAACTAATTAAATTAACTCCAACGATGATGTTTGCGTTGTCGTCCCGTTGTTCCTGTGTGTTGCCATAAATGTTAAAGTTCGTATGGCTGTCTGTTACGTGTTGTCGTTCTATAGTGATGTTGTCGTATTTCGGATGTTTGGAATGTTTTGCAGTAACAGCAAGGATGAGTTCATTTCCGTGTCTTGTATGAAATCTTACAGTGTTTAACGTTCGTTCACTGGTTGATCTTATTGGTTGAAATCAACAATTACTGTTTCTAGCTGGTATAGTACTAGAGCTTAGGCACTTGGTGGTGTAGTGATTAAAGTACCGTGTTAAATAGGTGTAGTAATTAACTAAGCACAAAGTACTTTAGCAGGTGTAGAGGTACACATATGAAACGGTGTAAAACTTGTCACAGGCTTATCACAGTATATAACATGGCTACTGGTCGAATGATCAGAGTCATTCTGCTGGCGCATGTGCCTGCCGTGATAAAATGTCAGCCATCGTATTGTCGGTGCCTTTGATGTGGCGTATTTCGAAATCGAAGTCCTGCAGAAGGAGCCGCCATCTTTGCAACCGGTGGTTCTTGGGCGATCCTTGGTTTAGGACTAACAATGGTGAACTATCGCTCAGGACCACAAAGTGCCTGCCCAAGAGGTACTTGGACAGTTTCAAAATGCAGAATAACAGACTCAAACACTCCCGTTCCACTGTGGCATAGCGTATCTCAGCTTTCTTCAGTTTCCTACTCACGTAGAGAATAGGGTGTCTGACCCCATCGAATTCCTGCATCAAGCATCCTCCTATAGCGACGCCGCTAGCATCTGTGGTTAAAATAAATGGTAATTTTATGTTGGGTAATCGTAAGACTGGAGGATTTGCAAAAATATGTTTCAATTTACGCATTGCATCATCTAAGCTGTTACTTTTACAAATTTTCGATGGATGATCTTTTGTTAACATGTCTGAAAAAACTGTGGTGAGTTCTGCCCAATGTGGGATAAATTTGGCATAATAATTAATAAGGCCTAATAAACTCCTAATCTGCTTCTTTGTGGTAGGTACTTCTAGATTAAGAATTTTGGAGACTATTTTCTCATCAGTGAGTAATTTACCGTGAGAAATTTTATGACCAAGAAAGTCTATTTCTGTATAACCTATTTCAACCTTGGAAGGTTTGATAGTAAGTCCAAAGAGAGAGATTTGGTTGAAGACTTGTTTCAGGGTAAGTAGATGAGAGGTCATGTCAGATGAATGGATGCATATGTCATCTATATAAGAAACTACATTTTCAATTCCATGTAGCAATAATCTTGTAAGTCTTACGAAGGTGGCTGGTGCGTTCTTAAGGCCGAAAGGAAGGTATAGCCACTCGTATAAGCCAAGAGGTGTGGCGAAAGCTGTTATGTGCCTACAAGAAGGGTGTAGTGGGATCTGCCAATATCCTTTCGCTAAATCTGTCTTAGAAAATAAGGATGATTGGGACATGTTTAAGATAAGATCTTCACAGCTGTTCATAGGTTCAGCGTCAGTTGTTGTTCTAGTGTTTAGCACTCTATAGTCAATGCACAAACGAATGGTCTGGTCTTTCTTTTTCACCAGAACGATCGGTGACGAGTATTGAGAGACTGATTTCTGAATAATACCATTCCTTTCTAATTCTAAAATTTCTTTATCTAAATTAGCTCTGTAATGGAGAGGAATAGAGTATGGTCTACATTTGACTGGTCTAAGGTCTGTCAGCACAATTGAATGGATTATTCTATCGGTGCGTCCAGGTTTGTTAGAAAAGATATGTTTGTAGTCGTTCAGGATAGTCCAAATGTCTTGTCGTTGTAGCTGTGTTAACGTGTCAGCGATATGGATGTCATGGATGCTCCCGTCGTTAGTCATGATTGGTAAAGGGATTTCTGTATTGTCTATGTCTGTCTGATTTATCACCGATGCTACTGTTTGTAAGTTATTTTCAATGTCGTTGTCGTCGTCGTCAAGGTCAATAGTCAATAAGTCGTTAATTTTGTCGTCATTGTCGCTATCACAGAGTGTCGGTAATGTCCATAGTTCTTCGTCGTTTTCGTTGTCGTAAGCGTAAGTCGTTAATGATGCTTCGTTTGTCGACGTGTCATTCTGTCGGGGAATTGTCGTTTCCTGCATGTTATCTGGTTGCGTCCCTTTATCCGTGTCATTGTCTTGTCTCAGAAAATACGGTTTTAGCATATTTATATGGAATATTTTAAGTTTTCCATTTATTGAGATTTCGTAGTCTACTTCTGAAATCCTTCTAATGACCTTAAAAGGTCCCTGCCATGACGTTGACAGTAGATCTCTTTTGTCAGGTAAGAGTAGCAAAATGTCCTGACCTGGATATAGCACAACAGTCTTTGCACCTTTATTGGCGTATTGCCTGTATTTAAAACCTTTCTCCTGTAGTGATGTTCTGGCCATTATACAGGAACGTATGATTTTGTCTCTGGTGTCAGTGACCAAATCATATGTAGAAATGGGAAGGTGGATATCTACAGGTTGTGATATTATGTCTTTATAGATGGTGAGAGGTCCTCTTGGGTTCGCTCCATACATCAATTCGAAGGGAGAGAACCCTGTACTTGATTGTGGGACTTCTCTATATGCGAACAGCACCGTTGGGAGAAGTATGTCCCAATCGGCTGGATTTTCAGCTGTCACTTTGGCAAGCATGTGCTTCAAGTCTCCATTTAATTTTTCGCAGATGCCATTTGCGGCTGGTCTGTATGGACTTGTGAAGCACTGCTTGATGCCCAGTAACTTTGTTACTGATTGGGTGGCATTTGAGATGAACTGGGTTCCCCTATCAGAAATTATTTTCTCCGGAAAGCCAAAACGGGAGAAAATATTCAGTAATATGTCCGTTACATCCTTAGAGGAGATAGATCTTAGTGGTAACATTTCGGGCCATCTTGTACATAAATCAACAAGAGTAAAAATATATCTATTGCCCTTGTTCGAAATGTGATTTAAAGGACCCACAAGATCAACTGCCACGATTTGAAAAGGCCTCGAGGCAGTTGTCGTTGATTGCACTTCTGCTGTAGGGTTCTTTCCCTTTTTACCCAGTTTTTGACATACTTCACAAGATTTACAGAAAGTCTTTATATCATGGCAAAACTTCGGCCAATAAAATTGTGTCAGTACTCTGGCTCTGGTCTTTTCATAACCCATATGACCTCCAAAAGGTGAGTCATGGGCTAATTTTAGAACGTTGTTTCGATGTGCTAATGGTAACACTATTTGTTGTGTCGTGGTCTGTTTTGTAGTGTAATATCTAGTAAGGATGTTGTTTTGTAACCTAAATACCCACGATGCGTTTTTCGTTACCTTAGGCTTTACTCCTACTAATCTAAAATATGGTGTCAATGTAGGATCATTTTTCTGTTCGTTTCCGAAATTGATGTTAGTGGTGTTCGGCGCTGCTATTTCCAGTGATTCTTGTAGTTGGTTAGTGTTGGTTTTCTGAGTTGTCTGTCGTGTAATGGCGTTTGTGTTTTGTGTGTTTTGCAGCACATTGTCAGGTTTGGTACTTTGTAGCATGGGAGTGACCTCAATTCGAGGGTTTAATTCGGTCGTTTCGTTAAAAGATTCGACCGCCCCTGCGTTGTACACCTCGGTGAATTCTTTTTGAATAACCTCAGTGTTTGTCTCCCTTGGTATTTTGGCAGTTTGAGACAAATTAACATGGTGTTTCTCTCTAGTATCGGTATTTCTGTGGTAAATACCGTGTTTTCGTTCCCAGTTCTTGATTTCCTTGTCCGAACATGGGTGGATGTTGGGTAAATTCCCAAGTATGATATCTGCGATTGGGTCTTCAAGGACAGCGCACAAAAGTTGTCCTGATATATATGGTGTATGAATTTCGACCATCGCAAGGGGATATCTTTCTATTGTACCTGAGAATGTGCGACAGTTCACGTGTTTGTCTGTGTAGTCTGTGGTGTTGACTAATGTTTTCTTTACCCCACACAGAGTTGCTCCGGAGTCGCGAATTAACGAGCACTTTTTCTTGTTTATGAAACCTGTCAAAAATGTTAATTTCCCTGTGGCTGACAACGCAGCGTTGGCTGTCTCATTTGCAATTGGTACACTGTGGCCGCATGGTAATGATGGATCTAATTGAAACTTTGTACAAGCATTGCATGTATCATCTACAATGGTGTTAATTATATTCACCGCATTTCCAAGCTCACTTTCACTGTCTTGCTGATTATTATATTCAATCAGTGATTCAGTCTCATCATCAGAAGACGTTGCTACTAATGCCGCATTAGCTTGCTTCAGTAACTTACGACCTTCACAGTAGCGTGAATAATGTCCCCAGCTTCTGCAAAAGTAACATTTTACAGCTTTTTGGTAAGCGTTACGTTTTGCTTTCTGTTTATCCACCATCATTTTTAGGTGGTGGGGATAGTTCGGAGACTTGTCGCACATCTCGTAAATGTCGTGCGTCAGACTGCAATACTGGCATTTTGCTACTTTCCCACTGTTGGAGCGCGGTTTAAATTTGCCTTGTGTTTGTTTGGAGTACTTAGTATTTATTACTGCAGCTGCTGTGTCATTGTTGGTAATGTTTAGTTGAAATATATCCCTGTTTGCTGTGTAGAATGCATTGCCTTTGGATTCAATTTCTTGGATGGTTTTGCAATCCATCTGTTTTAAAAATTTTGCGAAAGGTGTGGGGATGGTGCTCACTATTTTATCTATGATGATTAGTTCTTTCAGTTTATCGTGGCTATTGTTGGTTTTCGCTGAATTTATCCACTTAGTGCATATATCTTGTACTGAACTAACGTAGTCTATGAATGTTTGGTTAGGTTTGGGTGCTAATTTTGCAAACTGTTGTTGGTACCCTGCTGTGTCTAAAGAGAAATGTTGGAGTATGCGTTGTTTAAGATAATCGTAGTCCTTGCGCATCTCCTGTGGTACTGTTTCTATTACTTTCAGTGGCTCTAGAGCCAGATTTCTCATGAGAATATATGCCCAGTCTGTCTTACTAATTTTGTGGTAGGCCATGAGACATTCGAAATTTTCTAAATAGGCGGAGATGGAGTCACCTGAACAGAAAGCTTTTATGAGGCCTTTATATTTACTATATTTCTGTTCCTCTTCTTTATTTCTTAACTTGTTCATAGATATTTCTGTGCTGGATTCTATTTCCATCTGTTTCAATCTCACCTGTGTGTCAGCGTTTAACTGGGCTTGTTTAGCTGCTGCGTCAAGCTCCATTTGCAATTTCTTTTCCGCTGCCTCAAGTTGCAACTTTCTTTCTTCTGATTGTTTTTCGGCTTGCTTGGCTGCTGCGTCGAGCTCCATTTGCAATTTCTTCTCCGCTGCTTCTCTTTCTTCTCGTACTTTTCTTTCCTCTCTTTCTATCGCTCTTTCTTCACGGGCAATATTTTCTGCGTGTGTTTTCTGTGCCCATTCTGATAGTTTGTCTTCTTTATAGCCTAATTTTATTCCCTGCTCAATGCATTGATCTAAGGTTGACATTTTGGATTTTATTTATTTATGATGTTTGTAAAGTTAACTCCCTTAGATAAATTTGGTATGGGCTAAAAAAAAATGGTTAATTCCCTTGAATATTAATGTGTTACGCACAATGTAGATTTATATTGGTGGCACAATTATGAATATACACATCAATCAATATTCAACAAAATGATACATGATGGAAGATGGTAAGTAATAGCTTAGAATCTGCAATGAATATGAAACGAAACTTAGCTCTGATCCTTCGGAATGATGTTGCTCTGCACTTTCGTTACTGCTGGAACCGTTACAATGCGTAGTACGCGGTCTTCTCTATCATACACTTTTGGATGGAACACTCACACGGGTTTCTGCACTCACACGGTACGCTCTGCGGCACAATCTGCTCGTAGAGTACGAAACATTAGTCACGGTCAAAAAAACAAAACAAAAATGTTATAGTTATATCAAACAGTAAATATTGGATACCAAAAAGCGGTATACTGTGGTCTGGACTCTGCTTTTGGCTGCTGAGGGACTCTGCCTATTTTGATAATATTACTTTAATTACTAGATAGCTACTAAATATGTTGAACTTTTTCAGGTTAACAAATTTATCTGACATTTTGAAGAAAAAATCAATATGATATGACTAAATGATTTTACATGGCATTTTCCCGTTGTTTAATAAACATATAATGCTCAAAACCGGTACTAGCCCCCAAAAATACCTGTTGTCGTCTTACTATCTAGGTGACTGGTTGGGTTCACACAGGTATTAATAACACAAGCAATCAAACTACTTTGCTGTAATATAGCCTATTTATTGTGGCTATACAGTTAACATCATATCACATTGTTCATTGACATTAAACCATTATACATTTATAATCATGTCACATCCTAGCACACTATCTAGTCTATAATATGAAGATCTACAGAGTCCCTCTCAGGCAGACCCTTGTTGCCTGTCGCGAGTCCAATCGCCCTCTGTTGGTCTCCCGCGTGTCGCTATTCGACGGGCGGTAACTCTGCCCGAGTTCCTCGTGGACCCCGCTTCAGGCGGGTCATCTCAATGTCCACGGAACCCTGGACTCGGTGACTCTTGTTCTAGAAAGCTCTGGACGTTTCTTGTCCAGAGCGACTTGGTTATCTTTCTTGGGCTGGAGTTGCAGCCCTCTAATTCTTTCTGGTGATTAGCTTTAGGTGAGAAGTTGACAGTCTGCAAATAATACATGGTATTACCTGATTCTCTGCCGCAGACCGATAGGTCGGTTCCATGGACCGATTTTGGCACCCTCGAACTGACCCATCGGTTCGGGATATATAGTGCTTTAATTGATCCATTGCTTCTTTTCAGTCCACAATTCTTAGTGTGCCATTGAATTAAACTTTACAAGGAAAGATTTCGCTTCCGCCCTTGTGCAAGAACACGCTAGGCCCCAATTCTTTTTTTAGGGGACATTGAGTTTGGTGTGATTCGATATAATTCTTATGATTCGAAATTTGAAGTGACAATACCTTCTGGGTCTTGACCTCCTATATTTTAATAAAATTACCGTTTTAAACAATGTTATATGATAGTTATTGTGATGTAAATGACTTTGTGAAAGATTCTAAAACTTATACCACGTGTAGTAGTCAGTTAATTTAGAAGACGGTCATAATATCAAAAGAGATCTAACAGTGAAAGTTCCTCATATTATGATGGAAAATGCCGACTTATGCTCGCGCTAATGGTCCACACTTGTGCCACTAAATTTGCTTTGCCTATCACAAAGTATTCAAGGAGTATTTAAATAATTAAATTTAGAAGAATAATATAATAATTTTGTTGCGTATCCCTTACGGGACGTTGCAGTCAACACCAGCATTTCCAGCTGCTGTTGATGTACTAGGCAAGTGTTACGTTCAGTAGTTTGCCATTGCTTTCTGATCGACCGGCCCCTATACCTTTTTCGAAAAAACCAGCACCGCCGTGTTTCGAACCCGGGTATAGGGGCTCACAAACCGCGTTCGCAAGCCCTTAGCCACAGAGACCAAGAATAATAATTATAACTAAATAGAAAATAGTGTTTATTGTGTTTCTCAGTACTCTACTCCTCAGTAATCTGCCTGGTATCTTCCTGACATTTTCCATTTTGTGTGAAATAATATGTTTTAATTATGTTTTATTGGCGTTGTGGTGTAGTTCTTGTGATTTTATTGAACAAAAGTGGTGTATGTAACAATGTTCAGCAAATGTAACTGGATTAGCTACTGTGGATACAAAATAAAGCCTTGGTAAGTGAAATTTTTAAATATTTCATACCTTTTTAATTTCAATTGTTATTACTAAACCTCTCATTATTGTCATAATATTTCTAAACTATCAATTAATTATTAACACAATCATGTTCCCTGTGCAATCCTCTTTAATTTGATATGTAATACAATATATCTGCTACCATTTTAAGAATTTTGAAAGCATTATTGTGACACACCCCTACTTACACACCCCTACTTCCAATTTTCTGCCTTGAATTTCTGTTTGGTCAGGACCACTTTTTTGTTTGGTAGGCAATTAGTTTTAAGTGGTTAGAAAAAATCACAAATACTGAAGTATTAAAAGATCTGTTTGTGTCACGGTTAGTTCAATGCTCAGTCTTCGTAAACTTAGATGGATAGGACACATTAGGAGGATTGATGCCGGTAGAACACCAAAGGACATCTTTCTTTTTTTTTTTTTTTTTTTTTGGTGAATTACAAATGAGTAAAAGATCTCTCTATTACGATACAAAGATGTGTGTAAGTGGGACATGATTGAAATATGCATTTATATTGCACTTTGGGAGCTAGTCGTCGCTGATCGTGTTGCATGGAGGGAAAAGATAAGGAATGGAATGAAGACGAAGGAGTAAATGCTTGCAGATAGGTAATACATTGAGAATGTGAGACGTCAGATGGTGGGTGATGGTGGAAATGACCATGTGTTCACATGCATTCAATGTGGAAGAACAGTTACAGCACGAATTGATCTTATCAGTCACATTCGCTACCACCATGCGTTGTAGATATTATGCCTTTTTTAAGCACAATGTAACAAACTATCGTTTGTCAAGACGGCAAGGTGGCAGTAGTTGAAGTAATATTTCTACTAGTGGAAACAACAGAAAAAAATGGGAAATTACAGGTTTGTAGTCTTTCTGATAAAATTTCGAAGCGCGTACATCTTGAATTTCCGGTGGCTAAAGATTGTCTTTTCGTTTAACCTGTAAGCTTCTCTTTTCTAACCACTCCAGGTACATGTTACATTTAAGAGCTTTAACATGTGTGCATAACCGAAACACTTTATTTATTGCTTGCCGTTTCGGATAACGAATACAGACGTAACTTCTATCTTTCATTTGATATAGTTTGACATTTACCAATTAAAATAACGAAATGTATTTTTTAAGTCGGCATCCATTTACGCAGTCAACTTAAAGAACAATACCATTGGTCATCTCTGCGCAACCTGCACTTCTGACTCTTATTCACGCTTCCCTAATTTATGAAGTTATTTACCTACTGATATTACGAGACGTCAGATGGTGCGTGATGGTGGAAATGACAATGTGTTCCCGTGCATCCAATGTAGACGAACATTTACAGCGCGAATTGGACTGATCAGTCACATTCGCTACCGCCATGGGTTGCAGTTACTCGTATTATGTCTTTTTTGCTCGGATATGTATTGTGTTTTGTTGTCAATGACTTAGTAGTGGCACATCATTCAATAAGTCTGGCAATCAACTGATAACATATTTATTTTGTGATGATCTGCTTCCTTGTTAAGTGTTTGCTTCTAAACTTGTTTAAACCTACCAAGTTTCTCATTAATTTAACCGGCTATTCTATACACAGGGTTCCCATTTTTGCCAGTGACTATCTACTCTCTTATAAGAGGAAGTCACCAGGAACTGAATCAAAAGTATGTATTCTTCTATACATCTTCTCCTTGTTACCATGTAGCATTGATGTGTTGTGTGACATATTTTCATAATCTTTATATCAATGTAGAATATATTTATTGTATAATGCACGTGGTTTATTCATGTCATGTTTTAACAATGCAGTATTTACAGTCATGTCTTAGTCAGGTATGACTGGGCTGCGTTATGACAGTAGACGATACTATAGTCTGTTTACTTTTGTCTGCCGAATATAAAATTCCATATCGCAGTAACCAACTGATGGAAAATGATGAAATTTAGCATATAACCTTATCATTATATCCACCCAACAAAAAATGTTTGTTCTGGAGATTGTACAGCAGAGTTCAATGTTTGTTCATATGCGGTATATAATTTAAAGGGTAGAGATTACGTCCATAATTTTAAATGTATTACACCTTCACCCAGACACATCCCCGCTTAAAAAAAAAAAATTCTCGTGGTTCACGTTTGGCCCGTTCGCTGCGCAGTTACATGGGAGTGTTCAGAGGTGTCGTCAATGTGGGTTCTTTCATGAAACGTGATTACATAAATAAATCTTACCATTAATATAATATTAATAGCTAATATTTGAATGTGTGAATATTGTTCAATGGGATTTGATTAGAGAAATTAGACGTAGACAGTCAAAATTTGTTGGACATATTATGAGAAGAAACGTATTGGAGAACTTAGTCACAACTGGCAAGATCGAAGGGATCAGACCAAGGGGAGGACCGAGAAGTAAATACCTGGATGGCTTGACTACATGGCATGGTCGAGACAGGAACACTTAGCTGATCCACGACTCTGGTGATCGAGTGAAATGCCGAGTCATGACCGCCCACTCTTTCCGGCATTGATTGATTGGATTGAATGTGAAATTTTGTACACTTCAAAGCATCGCTATAAAGTTGTACACATATTTTTGTCAAGAAGCTGATCGCAGGAAACTGTTTCATGCTGTTATAAATCCCGAAAAAAGAACAGTGCACGTATTGGGTTTGAGTAAACGGTCATTTCGTCGATGGGTGCAAGAATCTGGAATGAAACCAACACGTGATAAGCAAACGGTAGGTAGAAAGGCAATTGTAGACAGCTTTGACAAGGATGTCATAAGGCGAGCTATTATAAAAATGCTAGATGCCAAAGAAACAGTGACTGTAAGAAAACTTAGGGTTTGGTTAAGAAAGAACAAAACAACTTTGTGGAAAATTATAAGGACATTAGGCTTCACTTTTAGAAAGTACAAGGTAGGTTGAAATATCCTTTGCGAGCAACCACATTTAGGGGCCATGAGAAGCAGATACCTACGTGAAATAAGGGAAATGCGCAAAGAAAATTATGGCATAGTGCATTTGGATGAGACGTGGATCAATGCGTACTACACAAGTGAAAAGGAATAGCAATAAGTGGATAAAAAGATAAAGCGCTATGTGCCCAGTAGTAAAGGACAGCGTTTGGTCACAGCCTATGCTGATAGTACTCATTATGGCTTACTACAGAATGCCGGACTCGTGTGTGTATCAAAGCATACAGACGATAGGGATTATCATTATGAGATGAATGGTAATGTATTTAGAGATTGGCTCGAGAATACAGTACTTCTGTCTCTTGATAGACCATCATGTCTAATCATGGACAATGCATCATATCTCAATGTTGTTGCCCAAGAAGACAAAATACCTACAGAATCGAGCACAAAGGAAGCAATAAAGATATGGCTCCGAAGAGAAATATACCATTTCCAGAAACATATTTCAAGCTACAGTTGTTGTCCCTTGTAAAACAGGCGCAAAAAAGCAAGAACTATCAAATCGACAAGTTGATAGAAGAGCATGGCCATAGGAGCTTGCGACTTCCACCGTACCATTCTCATTTAAACCCTATAGAACGTATGTGGGCTAAAATTAAAGGACAGATGGCAGCTGACATAACTACATTCAAATTGTCTGACGTCAAGATACTAACACAGTCCGCGCTATTAAATATTGAAAAAAGTTACTGGAAACAAATGTAAGGACCATGTGTTGAAAGAGGAAGAGGACTATTGGAGAAAGGATGGACTGAATGTTATGCAACCGAGAGCAGTCATCAACCTACTGAAATCGTCCGTCACAGATTAAGGTCTGGGCAGATCGCAGACCTTAATCCACGTGCACACTTACTGGGATATTTTGCTCCAACTATTCAGACGAATTGCAGGCCCTAAACATTACAGCATCACCACAATGTCAATGACAACAGTTTGTATTCCACAGGGATGAATTTTCAATTCTGCAAGCCTTCAGCGGTGGAGACAAACAACTGGTATTGAAAGGGGGGGGGAGCACTAAACCCATTGAATACCAACAGAAGCGTAATATTACGGTGGAAACTGACATATTGTGGCATAACAAGAAACGTGAGAGCAAACACGTTGTCAAATTAGGGGACAACACACAAACATACGAATGAATCTATAAACGTCAATGAAAAGAGGAACAACATCTTGGTCGTTAAGAAGAAAGCCCACTACAGAGACACTGACACCTATTTTCATAGTGCAAAACAGGTAATCATGTTCCGTCTCTGAACAGTAAACAGCAGAGTAGACAATCTTTCACGAAGACTCAAAGCGGGTCTGTCACCCATGTGTACGTGTTAACAAACTTTACAGACAGCTAAACAGATCATTAAAAATTGACACATGATGACTAAATTGCGGTATCATTTCTGGTCACTCCATACGCACATTAACGCACAGCTATTTGGATGCTTTCACGAACTCAATATAAAAAGCTAAATGCATCCTTGTAACATGACTTCTTGTGTACACATTATTAATCTGCAGCTGAAGAAACCAGAAGGAAATGAAAAATAAGGTAACAAATATATTCCTTCTACTTTGCTGTCAATTTACACATTATTTACCTCATGCCTCTGTAAATTCTCTGTCTTTACTAATATTACACATTTCACCCCTCTGGGAAGTCTCCGTGGTGAAGTGGTCAAGCAGTCTGACTCGGGCTCCGAAGGTTGTATGTTCGATTCAAGGCCGCGTCCTTCATTTCACGACTGCATTTTTTTCGGAGACTCCCGAGGGTCGTCGCTGGAGCTACAGAGTTTGTGCTCTGTGCGACGCTTTCCGCGCTGCGGAAAGAGACTGAACCATATGGGATAAAACCCGGTGCAATGCAGTCGACCCTGTCGACTTTTAAGCGACATTTGTTATTATTGCACCCACTCCCATACGAATCTGGCTACGCCTTGTACTTGTGTCGTTACCCTTAGTGACGTGCTTTACCGTAGAACTAGTTTTTTAGCGTAAATTCACTACATTTTCGCCAAAACATCAAAGAAATGTCGCCGCTTTCGATGATTTAAGTTGCCTTTTGGGCCTATCAAATGCATATTCCTTGGGTGGGGGTAAATATAAGAAGGCAGAAAATCTTTCATAATGATGCAATAGACAGTTCAGTTTTCATTAAAATTGATCGAGAATCAAGGCATTCATTTTTGAAATGACTATACCTGCTATCTATTCGCGCTGAATGCTGGGTGGCGCTCATCAAACCCGACACATTGTGCGCAGGAGTGCAATTGGGAGGATACCAACCATACCCCAGGCGAAAAATGCAACCTAAAGACTAATGTCATGGCAGGGCAAACCAGGCTCTAAGCCTTGGTCGGCAAGGGGTCTAGGATGGAAGCTCTGACAGGCGGGCAGTTAGAGCATTGCTTTGTTGATCCGGCAGTGTCGACAGCTTGTCTTGTTCCAGACGTATTAGTGTTATTTTTCCTTTGGAGTAAATTAGGCAGGCCGAGAGAGGGAATCATACTGCATGGGCAACGCATGGTCTGTAAATTCAGTCCAGGCTTTGTGTTATGGAGAGGTATAACCCCATTTTACAATCTATTGTCTGTTAAGACGGCCAGGTGCCAGTCATTTGTCTAGTGCATGATCCCCCTGGAAATTGGGTCGGAGTCTGCAGACAATGAGATACATAAAACCCGTGGAGGAAACACCACTAACCAAAGTCTAACCCCGCCCACTCTGTATGTGCTGTGCTGAATCATGACCTGGTTATATCTTAATAGCATCATCATTATGTGTCTTGTCGATAGGTCATCTCACACGATCACCAGAATCAGCTCTTTATTTGTTGTATCGTTTAGAAATTATATCGTTTAAAAATTCCCATTTTTCAGATGATTCACAACCAACAACTAATCATCTAAGGCGCATGTGTCAAACTCACGGCCCGTGGGCCACGTCAGGCCCGCCATATAATCATATCAGGCCCGAGATGTCTTAACCGACGTACAAGTATATTCGGTCCAAGAGATAATTATAGACAAAAATATTTTACTAGCTACGATATAAAGTGCAAATCAAATTCCTTAATTAGCAGCCTTGCGGAATGATAGGCTACATGACAGCGTTCTCGCTTCGATCAGAATAAGCGAAAATAAAAGTTGTGTAGTGAGTGGATGTTCGTCGTTATAGTGACCTATCAACGTTCAGTTGTTCGTAAGAAATGAAAGTAGCCGAAACGTGGCCGAAATATTTCACTTGCCTCTATTTTATTTATTTCTTCAACTTTATTTTCATTGCGTGATGTACGTTTTTTCTTTAAAGTCTTTTTGTTTTTAATTACCGTAGTCATTGTGCGGTATGGTTTATACTCCTTTGCTATCATCACCGTGTAGCAGATCAATTGCAGATCGTCGCAATTATCATCGCTTGCTGGGGAAAGAAAACTCTCGATCTTTCACCAGTTCCTTTGCATCGTGCAGTTTCATGCCCAGCTTGTCTATAGTATATTTGTCCCCCATCGTGCTTGTCGCCCCTGCCTCCCATTCCATGAACCATGACTTCCATTACTGTTCTCAAAATGGCCCGATCAGTGGAAAATTGGCCTGCGGTTCCGATCCATGACATCGTGGAATAGTGTCCCATAAACATTCTGGAAACAACATCCTAGTCTCAATAAGGTTCTGTTATCAGATGTAGACGCTGTTGCATTAGCATACATAATTATGTACTGTCTTCCTTGATTCCTAGAATAGGTGCTGTCAAACACATGCCAGTTTTTGCAATGCTTCAATTTGTAAGATAAACACAAATGTCGTATTATGCTTATTTCTCAATAAGGAATTGTGTGTGTGTGTGTGTGTGTGTGTGTGTGTGTGTGTGTGTGTGATTGTGTGTGTGTGTGTGTACATACACGTTGTCAAATTAGGGGACAACACACAAACATACGAATGAATCTATAAACGTCAATGAAAAGAGGAACAACATCTTGGTCGTTAAGAAGAAAGCCCACTACAGAGACACTGACACCTATTTTCATAGTGCAAAACAGGTAATCATGTTCCGTCTCTGAACAGTAAACAGCAGAGTAGACAATCTTCATACATACATAAATACACACACACACACACACACATATATATATATATATATATATATATATATATATATATATATATATATATATATATATATATATATATATACTAGCAGACCCGGCCCGGCTTCGCCCAGTCCCTGGTGGGGAGCATCTCATTTAATTAATATAAGTAGTCATATAAGCTCCCGTTCCCGTTCCTGACTGTCTGTCTGTCTGTCTGTCTGTCTGTCTGTCTGACCCTGCCCGGCATCGCCTGGCTCCTGGTGTGGAGCATCTCATTTAATTCATATAAGTAGTCATATAAGCTCCCGTTCCCGTTACCGACTATCTGTCTGTCTGTCTGTCTGTCTGTCTGTCTGTCTGTCTGTCTGTCTGTCTGTCTGTCTGTCTGACCCTGCCCGGCATCGCCTGGCTTCCTGGTGTGGAGCATCTCATTTAATTCATATAAGTAGTCATATAAGCTCCCGTTCCCGTTCCCGACTATCTATCTGTCTGTCTATCTGTCTGTCCCTCCCTCTCTGTCTGTCTGTCTGTCTGTCTGTCTGTCTGTCTGTCTGTCTGTCTAATCATTTATTGGTTGCGGTTAGAACAACCTTAGATAAACGGACAAAAAGCATTAGAAAGAGCACTTGAAAGATCTTTACATATTCCCCCAACAATTAACTTGGGTAAATGGAGCGGCGGCAGCAGCAGCAGAAGAAGAAGAAAAAGGAGGAGTAGGAGGAAGGAGGAGGAAGAGGGTGGAGGAGGGAGGTGGAGGGAGGAGGAGGAGGGAGGAAGAGATAGGCAGAGAGAGTAGGAGGAGGGAGGAGGAGGAGGAGGGAGGAGGAAGAGGGGGAAAGAGGAGAAGGAGGAGGAGGAGGAGGAAGGAGGAAGAGGGGGAAAGAGGAGAAGGAGGAGGAGGGAGGAGGAGGAAGGAGGAGGAGGAGGAGGAGGAGTAGAGAGGAGGAGGAGAGAGGAGGAGGGAGAGGAGGAGGGAGAAGGAGGATGGAGGAGGGAGAGGGAGGAGGGGGAGGAGGAAGAGGAGGAGGAGGAGGAGGGAGGAGGAGAACGCAGGAGGAGGAGGAGGGAGGAGGGAGAGGGAGAGGGAGGAGGAGGAGAGAGGAGGAGGAGGGAGGAGGAGGGAGGAAGAGGTAGAAGGAGGTGGGAGAAGGAGAAGGGAGGAGAAGGAGGGGGAGGAGGAGGAGGAATGATGAGGAGGGAGGAGGAGGAAGAGGAGGTGGAGGGAGGAGATAGAGGGAGGGGGAGGAAAAGGGAGGAGAGAGGAGGAGGTAGGAGGAGGAGGAAAAGGAAGGAGGAGGGAGGAGGAGGAAGAGGGAGGAGGAGGAGGAGGAGGAGGGAGGAGGAGGATGGAGGAGGAAGAGGAGGGAGAGGGGGGAGGGCAAGAGGAAGAGGGTAGGAGGAGGAGGGGAGAGGAGGAGGAGGAGGGATGTGGAGGAAGGAGGAGGAGGGAGGAGGAGGGAGAGGGAGGAGGGAGAGGGAGGAGGGAGGAGGAAGAGGGAGGAGGAGGAGGAGGAGGAGGAGAACGCAGGAGGAGGAGGAGGGAGAGGGAGGGAGGGAGGAGGAGGAGGAGGAGGGAGGAGGAGGAGGGAGGAAGAGGTAGAAGGAGGAGGGAGAAGGAGGAAGAGGGAGGAGGAGGAGGAAGAGGGAGGAGGAGGATGGAGGAGGAAGAGGAGGGAGAGGGGGAGGGCAAGAGGAAGAGGGTAGGAGGAGGGGAGAGGAGGAGAGGAGGGATGTGGAGGAAGGAGGAGGAGGAGGAGGAGGGAGATGGAGGAGGGAGGAGGGGGAGGAGGAGGGAGGAGGAAGAGGGAGGAGGAGGAGGAGGAAGGAGGAGAACGCAGGAGGAGGAGGGAGGAGGGAGAGGGAGGGAGGAGGAGGAGAGAGGAGGAGGGAGGAAGAGGTAGAAGAGGAGGGAGAAGGAGGAGGGAGGAGAAGGAGGGGGAGGAGGAGGAGGAATGATGAGTAGGGAGGAGGAGGAAGAGGGAGGTGGAGGGAGGTGGAGGGAGGAGATAGAGGGAGGGGAGGAAAAGGGAGGAGAGAGTAGGAGGGAGGAGGTAGGAGGAGGAGGAAAAGGAAGGAGGAGGGAGGAGGAGGAAGAGGGAGGAGGAGGAAGAGGGAGGAGGAGGATGGAGGAGGAAGAGGAGGGAGAGGGGGAGGGCAAGAGGAAGAGGGTAGGAGGAGGAGGGGAGAGGAGGAGGAGGGATGTGGAGGAAGGAGGAGGAGGGAGGAGGAGGGATTAGGTAGAGGGAGGAGAAGGAGGGAGGAAAAGGGATGAGGGAGGAGGAGAGAGGAGGAGGAGGGAGGAGGAGGAAGGAGGAGGAGGGGAGGAGGAGGAAGAGGGAGGAAGAGGATGGAGGAGGAAGAGGAGGGAGAGGGAGGAGGGGGAGGGGAAGAGGAAGACGGTAGGAATTGGAGGAGGGGAGAGGAGGAGGAGGAGGGAGAAGGAGGGGGTAGGAGAAGGGAGGGGAGGGAGGAGGGGAAGGAGGGAGGAGGAGGAGGGAGGAGGCGGAGGGAGAAGGAGGAAGGAGGAGGAGGAGAGGGAGGAGGGAGGAGGAGAGAGAATGAGGAGGGGAGGAAGGAAAGGGAGGTGGAGGAGGAGGAGGAGGAGGAGGGTAGAGGGAGGAGGAGGAGGTAGAGGGAGGAGGAGGAGGAAGGAAAGGGAGGAGGAAGAGGAGAAGGGAGGAGGAGGAGGGTGGAGGGAGGAGGAGGAGGTAGTGGGAGGAGGAGGAGGGAGTAGGATGGAGGAGGAAGAGGGAGAAGGAGGGAGGAGGAGGAGGAGGGATGAGGGAGAAGGAGGCAGGAGGAGGAGGAGGAGGAGGAGGAGGAGGGAGGAGGCGGAGGGAGAAGGAGGAAGGAGTAGGAGGGAGGAGGATGGAGGAGGAAGGGAGAGGAAGAGGGAGAAGGAGGAGGGAGAGGGAGGAGGAGGGGGGGAGGAGGTAGAGGGAGGAGGAGAAGAGAGGAGGAGGGAGTTCGCCATTCCAAATTCATACTCGTCTAGGTTCTGTGATTTCGGTCCTTCCATTGATTGTTCTTCCCTTCTACACGACTGTAGATAACTTCCTTACACATAAAAAGATGAATTGTTATTGATATTGCCGTGGCATGGAGGCATATATATCAGCAGCAGAGTTAATCCAGAAAACCAAATACTGAGATCTATGGAGAACCATGAACGCCTACGCCAGCCGGCACGGCACCTGATGATGATGATGATTGCCGTGTGACGATTCTGTGTAGTCACGTCATTTTCTTCGCTTGTCCTAGCGTTTTGGTTCGGGGATTCTTTCATCATCATCATCATATATTTACGTACGTATTTAGGGAGGGGGAGGAGGGAGGAGGAGGAAGAAGAAACAAAAATATGACAGTTGGCAGCGCTGGAATGAGAGGAAGGCGTGTAGAAAATTTCATCTCAATCGGATGGGCCGTTCGCGAACGCATAAAGGACATACATATCCACACACATTGCCTTTTATATATAAGACTAGCTGACCCTGCCCGGCTTCGCCCAGACCCTGGTGGGGAGCATCTCATTTAATTCATATAAGTAGTCATATAAGTTCTCGTTCCCGTTACCGACTGACTGTCTGTCTGTCTGTCTGTCTGTCTGTCTGTCTGTCTGTCTGACCCGGCCCGGCATTGCCCAGCTCCTGGTGTGGAGCATCTCATTTAATTCATATAAGTAGTCATATAAGTTCCCGTTCCCGACTGTCTATCTGTCTGTCTATCTGTCTGTCTATCTGTCTGCCTGACCCTGCCCGGCTTCGCCCAGTCCCTGGTGGGGAGCATCTCATTTAATTCATATAAGTAGTCATATAAGTTCCCGTTCCCGTTACCGACTATCTGTCTGTCTGTCTGTCTGTCTGTCTGTCTGTCTGTCTGTCTGTCTGTCTGTCTGACCCGGCCCGGCATCGCCCAGCTCCTGGTGTGAAGCATCTCATTTAATTTATATAAGTAGTCATATAAGTTCCTGTTCCCGACTGTCTATCTGTCTGTCTGTCTGTCTATCTGTCTGCCTGACCCTGTCCGGCTTCGCCCAGTCCCTGGTGGGGAGCATCTCATTTAATTCATATAAGTAGTCATATAAGTTCTCATTAAATTCATACAACAAAAAAAGTAACTTAAAAGAATGTCCTTCCACACACCATCCATTATTTTTAATGAAAACTCTTTCTAATCACCTGCATGACTACAGTAACTTCTTAAGCAAAAAAAGATGAGTTACAATGTTATGCATTGTGCATTATTTTTATGAAAACTTTGAAAATGCCTTACAGATTGTATCATTATTTATTATAACTCATATGCCGGTACATAACTATGGACAAAGAGTTTATAAATCTTTGAAAACGATGCCACAATATGACTATAAGTTATACAGAAAAGTTATGCCCCTTGAAATAACTTTTACAGAGTTAGGTCCCCTGAGATATATGAAATTATAATGAAAAATGAAAAATGAAATAATACTGAGTAAGCAGGCGATTTCACACTAACAAAATATCACAGTTGGCAGCTCTGGAATGAAAGGAAGACGTGTAGAAAATTTCATCTCAATCGGATGGGCCGTTCGCGAACAAATAAAGGACATACATACATACATACAGACAGACAGACAGACGGAGATCCTAATTTATATATAAGATATATATATTAGGCATAAGTGAGATGAGATGGAGGGGGTCGGGCAAAATTATAACCGACAAGCACACAATAATTTATTCTGGAGTGGATAAACACGAAAAAGGCGTAGGAATAATATTTGATGAAATAAAAACCACGTCAAGTAACAGATACTGGTTTTTTTAATTTTAGATAGAGGTTGTTGTTGTTGTTGTTGTTGTTGTTGTTTTAAAGTTGCATATTCCTTACAGGACGCTGCAATCAAACCAACATTTTTCAACTGTTGTTGATGTTCTTGGCAAGATTGCGCTCAGTAGTTTGCCATTGCTTTCTGAGCGACCGGCTCACATGCACCATAATTAACCAACGCGACGCGATCCACTGCCGAATCTCGCGCAGCTGTGTTCCTCGCGTGGATACACGGGATTATAGAGAAAGTTGTTAACACCTTCGCCAGGAAGACCGGCCAGATAGCGTTATTATGGTCACAATCAAAGGCAAACCAACAGATACAAATATTATACAAGTGTATGCGTCAACAAAAAGCAGCAGTGATGAAGAAATACAACACTTTTACGTTGAAGTAGAAATGGCAATGACTCAAACTAGATCACAAGAAATAAAAATAGTACTTGGAGATTTTAATGGAACGGTAGGAAAGGGACAAATGGAGGCTGTAGGAGGAAATTAAAGTACAAGAAATGAAAGAGGAGAGAAACTAATAGAATGGGCAAATATTGATAATATGATAATTGGAAACATATGGTGTGAACACCATAACTGACGGCTTAACACACCGAAAAGCCCCTATAAGAACATACGCAACCAAACTGACTACATACTTATTAATAAAAGATTTAGAAATGCGTTAACTAAGGTAATGACAATGCCTGGTGCTGACTGTAATAGTGATCATGTACCACTATGGGGACAAATAAAAGTAAGATTAAAGAGATTGAGAAAATGGTTAAGAACGTGAGACTTAATAAAAGATTTAGAAATGCGTTAATTAAGGTAATGACAATGCCTGGTGCTGACTGTAATAGTGATCATGTACCACTATGGGGACAAATAAAAGTAAGATTAAAGAGATTGAGAAAATGGTTAAGAACGTGAGACTTAATAAAGTGGTTATGAAAGTAGATAAAGACATTTCAAGAGCAAATCATAGAGGCTGTAAAAAATACGTACAATTTAGCAGCTAAAATGCAGAGTATAAATGAACAATGGGAAATGTTAAGGGACTCCAGTCACCAAACTAGCAATGAAATATTACCGGAGAGAAACCAAAAAGCTAAGAAAAATAGATGAATGAAGAAATCTTAATGCTGGTGAAAAAAAAAGGAAACAGAGTAAAAATGACAAACAAGAATATGCTAAGATAAATAAAGAAATAAGAGATACGTGTGAAGGCGAAAGAAAGGTGGTTAAACGAGCAGTGCAAACAATTTAATTCAATTCCATTAAAGGTAAAAAAAAATATACGCAGACAAATCAGTGAGCTCAATGGAAGAAGAATAAATACCACTATTGAACCTCCTATTGAGGAGCGGCTGGCCGAGTGGCTAGAATTCCGGACTCTCCTTCGGGAGACCCGGATTCGATCCCTCGGTAAGGTGTGGGAATTTTTTCTGTCAAGGGCAAAAAGAAAATCCTAACCTGCACAGTTCATGGCGACTGCACTAGCCAGGTGGCCTTAATTCCTCAGGCTCAAAGACCCCTATGCCATACACCGCAAGGTACTATATTGGCAGTAAATGACAGTTTTGACAGAACCTCCTATTATAACAGGAGATAGTTATAAAAAGCTAGAACTAACTAATTATCATCATCAAATGTCCTGCCAGCTCTTGTAGGTCTTCATATCTTTACATATATCTCGGTCTTTGGAATTCTGGATCATCTCTGCCGATGATATTCCGCCATGCTACTGTCTCAGTAGGTCCAGCATAATTTATCGTGATCTGCCTCTGCCTTTCTTCCCCTTGATCCATCTAGTTGTCAATATGTTCTCCACTGCCTCTTTTCTCATCACTTAACGAAAGAAAGCTGTATGTCTCTTTCTTATTGTTACAAATCTTGTGATAGTTTCATTAGCCTCTTTCAGGCAATCGTTAGTTACTCTGGCATCCAAGGAATTCGTAACTTTCGTCTCAGGCACCACATCGCTGGTGCTTCCAAGTTCTTCCTAATTTGTTAATTCACATTGCAAGATTCACTGCCATACAGGTTCTATATAGCACTTCAGCACTGGCTTTCTTACATTCAATGATAGTGACTTATTGCTAACTAACTGATATGAAGCATTATACAGAATCAAACGCGGTACTAACACTCACTTTAAGTAAAGCTAAGTAAGGGAGCGCTTTCCGTGCCATGTTGAGTGTTGGGTTTATGGTGCTTTCCATATTTTTAGAACAATTGGCACTCGATCCGTCATGTGGTCAATATTCGCCTTTATTTCCCACTCAGTTTTCTGATAACCAACTTAGACCGAGTCGGCCTGAACTCAATTGAATGAAAACAATTCCTAGCCTCCAATAGGAATCCAATATATGATCACCGCGGAGACCCCGTGCAACCTCCACTCCCGAAAACACAAAACGGATGAACAATCATGCAGAAACCCCCCATAAAACCTTCATCACTTCAGAGGTTAACTGGCTGACCGCTGTGGCTATTTTAGGCAAATAAATTAGTGATTTTCTTTCTCAAGGCCATTCCTGCGAAAGATAATATCCACGGACAAAAGAAAGCCGTCAACAAATGGACCCGACGCTGGCTCTGATGTGGGTAAATGAAGCGTTAGACTGATACCCGGGCTCTTATCGTTTCTTTCTTCAGCTTATGTTTGAGGAGTCTGAGCCGTCATCATTTGAGAGATTGGACGGCACACACTTATCCCATACTGGATGAGTTGGGGGAAAAAAAGCACTTGCTCTAAAACCGTAATCATTATTTAAACTGAACAGCTGAGTGTGAAATAGAGCGGCCTCATGATATATACGTTAATTGAAAACGAGATTAATTTGAAAATAAATTATCACTTATTTGTGTAATGGTTAATTTTGAGTCTTTTCAATCACAATCCGGCGTTATTTTAAAATAACAACTGCTAGCGTCCGTTCAGATAACAACTGTTTGTGATTGGTAGTGTAGTGGATAGCATGCTTGACTGCTACCTAGGGGTCAGGGGTTCAAATTACCATCCAGGCGATTTTATTTGTTTCTTAAAAATTGGCTTTGCCTTCCATTTCAACCCAACATAACATGGATACCAGGAAACATCATGGGAAGTAAAAGCGACCGCCATTATGTTGACTACTTCATCCGACGAGTGCCGAACGGTCTATGGGTCTAGCAACATGTACCCCTTTACACATCAAGGCATGTCAAATAGCGCTCTTCGTCTTGTACCCAAAGCACCACATGGTTTTTAACCGGGGTCGATTTCCAACTGCCGTGGCATTTTTAACATGCAGAACTTGCACACGTGACCGAATGTGTTTCGCCCCACTCTGTGAAGGTTAGGTATAAGATCTCGCTACTCAAGAGATCAGTGCGATTGTCCTATTATTAGATACCACTGGTTCTTGGAAAAATGCCCAGCTCTTTGAAGAGATCGAACCCAATGCCTTCTAAGCCTAAGACGGAAACCGCATTGTCTCAACAACACCCACCCTCAAAGAATGTTTTGGAAGCATTCTGGCCAGCCTTTAGTGTGGAGACTGTGCATGCTTGTATTATTGTAACTGCAGTTTCATTTTGTAAGGGACTAGGTAGTGATAAGCTCCCCCTCCCCCTCCCCCATAGCCTTATACAGAACATACTGTAATAATATTAATTAAATACACAAATGCCTGTATCTGAAAAACTAGAGTTGCTGCAGACAAATAATTGTCATATTTTGATTAAGGAGTCTCACTATGCAAAATCAGGTGTAAAATGTTTGGTAATAAATTGTTCTTATTTTTTTTTTAGGGCTGTGTAATCTGTCTGAACTGATGAATGTATTAACATATCTATTAAGTTGTGTATGATTTTTCGCGTGTTTACCTCATTTCTCTCTCACGCACTCTATGTCACCCTCTCTCTCTCTGTCTCTCTAACTCTCGTTCACTCGCTCTCAATCTCTAAATCTTAATTACTCTCTTACTTATTCTCTCTCTCTCTTTAACTCTCCCTAATTCCCAATCCCTCATGCAATATCTATTTCTCACTCTTTTAATCACTATCAATTACTATCCCAATCACCCCCCCCCCCCCCACAACCACCACTTCTCACTTTCTGTAACTCTCACTCTCGCTCACTCTCAACTATTAGATTAGCATCATAGGTCAGTGGTTCTCAACCTTTTTTGGCCCATGTACCCCTTCACCATATGTTCATAATGTCACCCCCCCCTTTCGTATTTCCTCCCTCTAACTCCCCCTGCCCCTACACAGTATACGTAATAATGGAAGCTAAATTTAATAACACATACTAGAAAAAGTCTAGACGTCTCCAAAAACGGGATTTGCGGGTCTACTTACGTTATAAAAAGAATTTCATGATTGATTGATTGATTGATTTAGGAACCGACATCACAGCATTCAGGACATTCCAATAAGCGTTTCGTCCCCATCCTCAGCAGCCAGCGAAGAGTTCCAACACTAATAGTTCCAGTAGCAATCTGATTATATGTCCGTCTCACCTTTCCTTTGAGCGTCGAGCGTCGGCCATAATTTCATAATTATAATAATAACGAATTTCATAAGGACGGGAAGTACAGAACCGTAACATATGGAGCGGAAAATAACATCAAGTACTCGGTTCTAGTATTAAAACGATCTTGCAATAATCTTAATTTTCCCCTGGAAATCCTAAAATTCCCCTCTAGAGGGGAATTCCCCACCGGCTAAGAACCACTGTCATAGATGATATGTGAATGAAATAATGTACGAGAGCAAAGCAATAAGAAGGGCAAAAGGTAAGACGGGCCTGCGTGCCAAATTCTTAACCTTTTGAAAATAAAGTTTCTTCGTTTGTTCTCTCTCACTCTCTCTCTCTTTACCTCTTTCTTACGCTCTTTCTCTCTGTCCCTCTATTTGTGTCGCCCCTTATCACTCTCACTATCTCTGTGTCTCTGTTTGCCTCTCTCTCTCTCTCTCTCTCTCTCTCTCTCTCTCTCTCTCTCTCTCTCTCTCTCTCTCTCTCTCTTGCTTTCTCTTTCTCGCTTACACAGTACATCTTAACATAATTCTCCTCCATGATTTGTTTCTCCATAGTTGCTGGATTGAACGAGCTGCGGGATATGAATGGATACTTGCTGTGCCGAGCATTACCGTCCTCGCGGTATGTACTCCATACATTACATTACACATTTGTTTATTATACAGCAGTAGTGCTTTAGTTATAGAAACAACAGCTTTATGCAAGTATGATATACAGTTTGTGATTGTGTGTAAACAGAGCACAGGACAACTGCTGACCAATAGGCAACAGTGGACTGATGTGTTTAGACAACTACAGCAATAGGTTTGGGACTGACTAATATGAATATGCTAATGATGCAGCTACTGCTGATGATGACAATGATAATGATGATGGTGATACTGATGATGATGATAGTGATGATGATGATAGTGATGATGATGATAATGGCAATAATGATACTGCTACTGGTGATTATGATAACGATGATGCTAATACTTATGATGATGATGATGATGATGATGATGATGATGATGATGATGATGATGTTCATACTCATGATGATGATAATGTTGCTGATGATAAGACAATGATGATACTGCTGCTGCTGCTGATGATGATGATGATAATGATGATGATGATACTGATGATGATACTGATGATGATAATGGCAATGATGATACTGGTGCTGCTGATGATGATGATAATTATAATGCTGATGATGAAGATGATGATGATAATGATAATGCTGCTGATAATGATAATAGTGGTGACGACGATTCGTGATAACGATTATGAGGATGACGGCAATGGTGAGGGTTGACGTGAGACTGGCTACCACACCCAGTAGAGAACTCAGCTGCAAAATCCAGTCAATCATGAATGTGTCTATACTGACGCTCATTGTGAGTATATTGCGAAGTATCTGATAATGATTTCCAATGCTATGACGATGGTGCCCGTCTCAGAAAGTGGGGAGTCTCCAGGCTCTCTAAAAACAATGTTTCATGGAATAATGTTTCAGTCGACAACTTTTCAGTCGACACATTTTCAGTCGACAGTATTATAGTCAGCAAAGTTTCAGTCGACAATATCTCTTTCAGAGAACAATATTTCATTCAACAATGTCTCAGAGAACCATGTTTCTGTCGACAATCTGTCAGTTAACAATGTTTCAGTCGACAATGTTTAAGTCGACAACGTTTCAGTCGACAATACTATAGTCGACAAGGTTTCATTCGATAATGTTTCAATTGACAATGTCTCAGAGAGCAATGTTCCAGTCGACAATGTTTCTGACTACTATGTTTCAGTCGACAACGTTTCAGTCGGCAAATTTTCAGCTGACAATGTTTCAGTCGATAATGTTTAATTGGATATTGTTTCTTTCGACAATGCTTCAGGCGACAATTTTCAGTAGACAATGTTTCACTTGACACTTTTTTTCCCCGCATATCCTTTATAGAACATAGCTGTCAACAGCAGCATCTTTCAGCTGTCTGTCGATTTCTTGGCAAGATTAGGCTCAGTAGTTTGCCATTGCTTTTTGAGCGGCCGGCTCAGTTATCCTGCAAGTCACCAGCGGGGGTCGAACCGCTTCCAGCTCTCGCCCGCTACGAGACTGCATGATAAACGGGATTATTGAGAAAGTGGTGTAACCCCTCAACCAGAGAGACCGGCCACTTGACACTATGTCAGAATAAAACGTTTCAATCGATAATGTTTCAGTCGACAGAGTTTCAATCGACAATGTTTCAGGCCCGAATGCTTCAGAGAAACAAAGATGGCATCGACAATAGGGGTTTACTGCTGCCGAGCTTTTACGGCAGTCCAAACAAAATGACAACATATGATGAAAAACCACAAACACTGTCTCAGCGACAGCCCATGACCATTGAGTCGACCGGCGAGCGTGTTGCCACTACGCTACAGTGGTTCTCCAATTACACGATAATAACAACAAACGTGGCTAGCACGATTGCCTGTCGGCTCCCTTGTCATGTCTTTGAACCCCCCACTGAGGCAGTGTGTTTCACAATATAACCCGAGCATTCAGGTCGACACAGCCTAAACTTGGTGACTGCAAATATTGTGGGAAGTAAAGGCAATCGAAGTAACATCTTGCACATCACCCATCAAGTGCCGATGTGTCCATACAAATATGGGGATCGCACCATATACCCAACACACCTCAAGGTGCGTACAGCGGTTCTTCACCTACTTACCGAGAAACGAACATACTTCCCACTGTATATTAAAGCTGATATTCTGACCCTAGGCCATAATATCTACAGAAGGATGATTTAAAGAAACTAATGCTTTCATTTCAAATATTCCCAGGTCAATGTTGTATTCCTTTTGAGAATCGTCTTTATCATGGTCAGACAACTGGAACCACACCCGAACGAGCCTAGCAACTTCAGGTGAGCGTAATGAAAGCGAAACTATGCCTTCAGGTACATGTAATCATAGACTGATTTTTCTATCACATATGTACATATGTGGAGGTCTTCCATGTGAAGTAGTTAAGCTGTTTGCCTCGCGTTCCGGAGGTCTGGGTTCGTTTCTAGATTGTGTGGTTCAATTCACTGCTGAAACTTTTCCGGAGACACCTAGGATCATCACTGGATCTACTGAGGTTTTGCATTGTGCGATGCTCTCGGCAAGTGGCTTGTCGTTCTGCGAAGAGACATCTAACTGTATCGGTAATAGCAAATTCCTTTTATCCTTACCAGATAGGGATACACCCGTTGCAATTAAATCAGCCCTCTTGATTACAGTACTTTATAAGCAACTCTGCCGGCAGTCATGATCATTGTGTTCCTAGTTCCATGTTTTCCCGTGTACCTTAAGTTAACCTACACGTAAAGATGTGTCACTAACGTATCTTGCGGCCATCTTCTTCTTCCATAAATGTGTCACTGTCGTATATTGTTGCCATCTTCTTGTTCCATAGGTCCTTGTCTTAACCAGGCGATCGATGTAGTTGAGAGATTTAAAGCCCTGAAATTGTCTCTACTGGCCGCCGCTGTAGCCGGTTCGTACCATATGACAGCAAAATACATTTAAATGTTGACTTCACGTTCTGAATGCAATGGCAAACAACTAAAAGTAACGTTTTGCCTAGCAAAATTACACACAGCCTATAGGCGCTGGATATTATTACCACGTTCCTGCAACGGCGATTCGGTTAGATAATTTTGTCAAGGATGATTCTTGTTAGTCTGCATATGTTTGTAGTGTTCCACATAGCATGAATATGTTTGTACGTGTTACGTATAGTTTGTTCATATATGCACGTAAATGTGTCTGTTTCTATGAGAACTGCTTGTGTAGCTATCTGTTAGTCAAGGTCTGAATTTGTATGTATGTGTTTCTTATAACCTGGATTTGTATGTGTTCTTTATAGTCCCAACGTATATATATATATATATATATATATATATATATATATATATATATATATATATATATATATATATATATATATATATATATATGTGTGTGTGTGTGTGAGTGTGGTGTGTTCCTTATAGCCTGCAAGTTTATATATGCATTTCTTATAGCCTGCATGTGTATGAATGTTTCTTATACCCTGCACGTGTGTGTATGTGTTCCGTATACCCTGCACGTGTGTGTATGTGTTCCTTATAGCCTGCACGTGTATTATGTGTTCCTTATAGTCTTCATATGTTGTATGTGTTCCTTAAAGTCTGCACATGTTTATATGTGTTCTTTAGGTGTCAAACCGACACCTCACATTGTGAAAACGGTTTCGGGCGGAAGGGCCCAATTGGAAGGTACAAGTCTTATTATATTAAGTGGAAAAGCGACCTAAAGGCCCTAAGCCTTGGTCGGCAACTAGTCTAGGATCGAAGCTCCGACAGGCTGACAGTCAGAGTATTGCTTTGCTGAACCGGCAGGTTATGTTGCTTGTCATGTTCCAGGCGTATTGGTGTTACCTTTCCTCTAGAGTAAACTACGACAGGCAGATGGGAATATCATGTTTTATGTGCAACACATGGTCTCTAAATTCAGCTAAGCCTATGTGCTACGGAGAGGTATAACTCCATTTTACAAACTATCGTCTGTCAAGACGGCAAGGTGCCAGTCAGTCATACTGTTGCATACATGTGATGTAATGACAATAAGCAGATACTCTTAGAATCATCTACTGGCAGTGGACATGTGATTTCTGAGGCAAATGCAGAGAATACCATGCTGGAATAGAATAATGACTGAGATAGTCCCTCACGAAACAAAGGAAACCGTAACTTGATAAGAGAAAAGGGAAAAATTTTGGGGGGGGGGGGCCGGTTTAA